>JAPDSC010091343.1:0-33471 GCA_026290005.1 Latrodectus geometricus | reverse complement strand
CAGCATCATTCCAAGTTCTATGTAATCTGGCTTCGCAGTGTGAAGACGTGAATTGCAGGTGGCGTAACAGTTGGTAAAATAGTAGATTTTGCTCTATCAGATTTCTATAAATGGGTATGGTGAACACATATGTAATGGATTGCATGTCTGATGGTTGATAGCAATGAATCAGATGCTCTGACTGTTAATATGACAACTTTTGTCCCGATCAATTGTGGCCTTAGGTCGACCATTACCATTGTGATACTAACATCCACCATTCATTGTCTACCCATTCTTTCCAGCATTTTTTAATTGCTGCGTTGCTTCAACCCATATGATGAACAATTTTACTTTTTTCCCAACATGCCTTTTTCAATCTAATGACACAACTTCTTCCTAACCCTGATAGTTGCTCACATTGAGCTCAGTCCTGCAGTGGGGCAATTTTTCATTTGTTGAAAGTTATCCTAAATTGCAATGCAACTGAAAGTTTTAACAATAGATAAAAAAAAAAAGCTTCTTATATATATCTGCTGGATGGGCAGCAAATAAATGAATAATACTGGAGGCTGCACAATTCATTCATTGGACACCAAATTTTAATTTTACATTTTTACTCAAAACATTTATGCATATGAAATTCAAGGCTATCAAGTAATTCCTTTGTAGTGCGTCAATTTTTTTTTTTTTTTTTTTTACTATAGAGTGTAGTATAAGTACTTAAATTTTGATTAGTAGTTATAAAATTTGATGTATACTTATTATATTTTTCAATCTAAAGGATAATTTCACAACTTTCTGCCTAATGCAAATTTAAAAATTATTACTTGTGAAAGGATGTAATTGTAATCTATTAATCAACAATATTTTTTTTACAATAGTTGAATAAATTATTAATAACCATTTTCAGAATTAAATAAGAAAAATATTCAACATTTTTTCTAAATAAATACTTTGTGAAACAGTTATTGTATCTAAAAAGTGTATTTTAGCTTGTATGTAAATACAATAGAAATACAAAATGTACTTCTACTGTACTTTTTTAATTGTATTTCTAAGCATTTTTGCTTTTTTTTAAGTAGTTTTCTTAAAGTATATATTAAATTTTGTTACTTTTCATTATTTTATAAACAAATTTATTGCTTGAAATGATTACATATTTAGTTTGTTGATATGAGAAAAACTATTTTAAATTTTTATTTTTTATATATATCTTAGTAACTACAATTACCAGGCTTATTTCATTCCTTGCTAAAAGTGTTATTGGAAATGGAATGCATTGGTATTTGCATTGGTATTCATGCATTGGTATTTGTGGTATTGGAAAAATTTCAAGGTTTTAAAATTAAATATTCTTTTGTATAATGCTAAAATTTATTAAAGTTTATCAATCATTATTAAAATAAATGAGGTCAAAAGGAAAAAAATCCATTTTAATATTATATAATGCAAAATTTTTTAGTTTTAATTTTAGGTACTTGAATTGTGATAAATAATGAATAAAATAATTTAAGTAAAATATAGAAGCTTCTTTTGTGTGTCAGTGTCTGATGTATTTAAAATAACATATCAGAATGTAATTCTTATTTCAAAAGACTTTTGTAATTTCATGAAAAAAATTTTAACTATTAAAACTGTTAGAATTTGAAATTATATTGAAGACTATTTTGATCTTATTATTGTAGATTTTTTTTAATTTTAATTTACTACTGTTAAATGTCATCCCTTTAAAAATTTGAAATGACTCTTGGAAAAGTCCCGAAATGTTTTTCTTAGGAATCTGTATGAATGCTGCTTATTTTTCCATTATTTTTCATTTGCAGCTCAATGAAAATTTAAACATTGTTTTTTAGATATATATACATAATTGTTTTCTAATTCTATTGCTTTAATTTTGTCAACATTTTGCCTAATTTAAACAATGTTTTCATGAAGTTACGAATTTCCCTGACAATAAAGAAAATATACAAAATATAGCTTTATTTAATGTTTTTAATAATTTATCTTTAAATCAAACTTTTTTACCTTTACTGATTTTTCATTATATGATTTTTAGGCACACCTTTGTCTGCCAATCATTTTAAAGTAGGTGATTATGTGAATGTGAGAGGCATCTCGTAAGTTAATTTTAGTTTTAAAAGCAATGCAATTATTAATTTATGTTAAGTGTAACATCATGCATATTGATTAAATTCTTCTTACAGTGTTCATTTTATGCCTTCAATCTTTTGTGTGATGTTTAACTTTGTTTTATACAAGTAAAGTTTAATTTTATTTATTTGGATATTTAAAAAAAAAAAAAAAAATCATCGGCAACTACTGTAATTTCATGAAGGTATCTACATTAATTTTTAAAAAGATATAGGTAAAATCAAGGAACATATAAGGATATTTTTGTAGTTTTTCTTTATTTTATGAGTTTTATTTTTGATATAGTAAATGTTTATTGCAAACTTTTAAAAAATATTAAAATTATTAGTAACTATAAATGATCCTCAAGTTTGAAACTTTTATAACAAAATTCAGATTGCCTACTTTTTAAATTATTTTTTGTGAATTCTTGCGATTTATAAAAAAGGAATAAAAAATATTTGAATTAAACAAAAATGCATTTATAGCTTTTACATAAATTGAAGTTTTTTCCCTTTAAAAGGAAGGGTGTGCTAAAATTTTTCAAAAATTATTATTTATCCTCAAATGTTCATTTAATATGCAAATACTCATGACATCACTAGTTAAAGTCAAAGATATTTGTATTATAAGTTAAAGGTGGGGAAGTTTAGTTCTGAATAATCAAGATAACAGAGGGCTTACTCTTGCTAATCTTCTTGATTTAAAAGTTTTATAAGCTTTTTAATGTTAATCATATTGATACAAAATCCAATCTTATTAGTGTCATAGACTAATGAAAAAGATCCTTCAATATTCTACTACTTGATTATGTAATTGCAGATATTTTTTTTCTATTATATTTGTTATTTTATATTCATTTTAAGTTTGAAGGTTGAAATCAATTTTTTTTAGCTTTATTTTTTAAATCTTTAATGTGTTCCGAAAATGTAAGTCTTAAATAATATTTCTTCATCTCATTTGTAGTACTATAGCATTTTCATGCTTCATTAAAATACTATTCAGTCAATGTTCTATCAATGAATTAAAGCAGTATTATTGAAAAAAAAATTTCTTCATAATGACACTTTTTTTTTAATTTTATATTTTTAATGATTATAGGGAACTTAACATAATTAGTTTTATATATATATTTACTTTAAAATGTGTTTATAAAAAATGAATTCATAAAGGAAAAAGTTTTGCATACTTTTTCCTTTATGAATTCATTTCTTGATTTAAGAATAGATTTGTATGTTATTAAATTTAAAATAAGTTTTTAATATTTTAATTATTATTTTTTATGAAAAAGTATTGCTTGTCATCACTAATAAATTTAGCAAAGGTGTGTAAAGGATTAGAAAGATATAATTAAAAGTAAAGAAACAAAATATATAATTTTCTTAAATGCTTATACTGTTTATTAAATGAAAGTAAAAAAATTTATTACTTTCAAGAAATCCTTTATTTCTTTGTAATAATAATATACCTGCATATGTGTTATTTGTCATATAAAATAGTACTCACATGCACATGCTATTTTGACTTTTTATTTTATCTACTTTTATTTAACTTTTTATTTTATCTGTGTGCTATCTTAGTACACTAAGCACAACTTATTCTCCTTGTTCTATAAGATCACTTCGATGACTACTTCTAATTGCTTCTCCTCATTTTAATTGTTATGTTAATTTATTTTTTCTGGTTTTCTTCAAACTTTGTTAAGAATTCTATTAAAACAAAAATTGTTCAATATATTATATACAATGTATTCTACATGTTCTGGAAAAAATTATATTCTTTCTCATGTTTAGAGTTAAATAGTTTGTGCTCTGCTTTTTGATTCACTAATTCTTGGGCTTGGATGCATTTAGTAGCTTAGAATCCACTTTAAACTGTAGATCCCAGTTTAATAATCCCTTATGTGCAAAAATTAACTGTTGAATGTTTAACAAATCAAATAAAATTCAATTTTATGTTTGGTAATATTTAAAAAAAATTGAAAAGTAATAAAGAATTGAGTAGTAGTAAAATTGAGTAATAACAGTTAAACGAAAGTATTTTAATTATTACATTGTTTTGTATGTTGATTATAATGCTTTATTAACTAATTAATCAACTTTAAATTTAACAGTATTGATAGTATGTATATCATATTTGAATATTTGTATCTTCCTCAATCCTTTATTAATTATATTCATTACATTTTACTTACTATCTCAAGTTATTTTTGAATGTAAATGACTTCTATTAACTGTAAATAAGATATAATTCAAATGTTTTTCTGATAATTTTTAAGCCAAAATATTGTATAAAGAATTTCAAATTCCCTAACAAGAAATATGAGCTCTAAATATCAGATACATACAACTCTAAACAACAAAAAAATTAGCAACTGCTGAAGTAAGCCTATTTTTATATCTATTACTTAATACAGTCATGTTTGATTATGCAAATAATTTACTGTAGAACTAATTTCAAATTTCAGCAAAGTATATTTGCAAACTTTGTTCAAATTTTACTGTTTATTGTTTACTTTCTTAAAAAGAGTGTAAAATCTATGTGTGCAATAACACTGTAGAACATAGGGACAACAGATAAGGGCTCCTTTAATTTTCTGACATATATTTTTGTGGTTCTTGATTCAGTAAACTGTTGCTCATAACACCTAAAATGGAGAATGAAAATACATTATGATTATATAGCTGTTTCGAGAATGGTGATAAGACAACAACCAAAAATGTATGCAGCATCTGAGTGAATATCTTATAAATGATCAATAATTTAGATGTAGGTATGCCAAATTTCCTTCTACAGGTACCATTTTAAAGCTTGAAAAGAGGCTGGGTTATTTTTCCAAATTTTCTGATAAGCTTTTGAAAGCAATATGGGATTAAATTCTACATCAATCAGTGAGATATAACTGGAAATTGAATGCATCACATTGTTTGTCATAAATGGGAGAAATCGCAGAAAGTTAGTAGTGTGGGTACTAGTGTGGCTTGGGGAAAGACTTGTGTCACTTAACCCAAGTCTGTCATCATGGGTAAAAATCAATTCTTTTTAGGTATGATTTTAACAAGTGATGAATAATGGAGGGGTACTATTGACAATATTATCTACAGAAAATCATGACTCGCCATGTTGCCTCCAGATTTGAGCTAATTATCAGGGTGCTGCATGTAGAAATAGGATTTGTCAATATGGACAATGTCATTCCATTCCCTTATCCATGTTCATTACTATTTGCACCATTGAACAACAACAACCAAACACAAGTGCATTTGTTTTGTGTTAAAGGTAAAGAAAGAATGGATATCTTGTGACATTCCTTTCAGCTACAAACAATTAATTGAATGTTATAAGCAGACATCAAGTGATTGGTGCAGCTTGTCCTTTTTGGACCTTGCACCACAAAACCCACCCAACCAACCAAACCAAACCAGACATCAATGAGGCTTAACAGATAGTATATTTTGTGATGTAGCTATGCAATGCATAAAGCTGCCATGTGCGCAATATGCCTGTCATTACATGCAGTGGTGCAACAAGGTTGAGTGTGATCGATCCCACCAGTCTGTCATTATCTCCTGCATCAAGGGATTACATATCCCTAGCATAGTTATTTTAATTTGTTTAACAAGATTACCCATTTTCCTGAAAGATAATCCATTATCTCTTTAGGCTACAATTTTCCTTGACCAAACTCTGAAACTTACTCAAAAGACACTTATTGTCTTCCGTGAGGCATAGTTAAATTGTGTACACACACACAAAAATAAAACAGTTGCTGTGTACTTTAAATTAGTTATCTTATCTCTTTTACTGTAGAAATTGCAGATGGCACTATGGCCGTTTATGACATGTATATGTACTGCAATACTGATTATTTCATATTTCATCACCACAAATTTGTGATCTAAACTTCGTATGATTTGCATACTTTCTCCATAGTGTCAGGTTTTGTGAGGCCAGAAGTATATTATAGCTCAAAATCTTCTAATGCTTACATTAGAAGGTCTATCGGTAGAATATTATTTATTCATCATTTGAATAATAGTCCTTTCTGGAAAACTCATTGAAACTTGTGGGCTGAGCTGGCAACTAAATGGTTTGCTCTTTTGTCTTAAGTTTAATAGTTCGTGGGTTCATTTCCCACCTGCAGCTTGTGTGTTTCTAGTGGTTGAGAATGCACTTTGAACTGTAGATTCTGGTCAAGTAAGACCTCATGATTATTGTGTAACAAAACAGACATAATTTTGAAACTTGTAGACTTTATTTTTTAAAAATACATACCAACGTTACAATTCACATTTCCATTTGATAAAAATTAAATATGAATTAGACTTCTTTTTTGTTGCCCTGAATTTTTTTTTCCCAAGAAGAAAACCATAAATTGTGTTCTTTCCATATAACAAACTATTATTTTCCTTTATTATTATTAGTAGTAGTTAGTCATTTTATTGTTAAACCAATCACAATTTAGATTCTAATTCTTTTGCTTATTTTTATTTTTTAAGCATCTCAATAGACTTGTTTACAGAAAATTATCACGTCTATGTTTTGTAAAATGTACTCTCCACTTCATATTCATATAGTCTCATAAATTTACTCTTACAGGCATATTAAATAGAAATTTAAAAATATAAAATTTGTATTTGAACTATATTGTACTTATATATAAATACTTTGAGCTCTATTTTTATATTACTGCTCCAAAAAAAAAATTGTTACTTTGTTTTTTAATAACTTTAGTTAAAAAAAAAAAAATCTTCTTTAGCTAGAAAATATCCTTATACAATAAAGTTAATGCTTTTGTATAATTCAATTATATTTATAGAATTTAGATGTTATAATGTTCTAAAAATTTAGTCAATCTATACATAATTATTTAATTTCTAATAAATCATGTAATGTTTCTGTTCTTTCTCTTAGGAGATATCATGGTTTTCAAGGGGTCATGAAAAGATGGGGCTTTAAAGGAGGTCCAGCAACTCATGGTACAACAAAAAATCATCGCAGGCCTGGCTGTATTGGTGGTGGTGTAAGTATATTTATTATTAAATACTTTTCTTTGGCAATTATATTTTTTATTTTATAGTAAAATTTTGTTAAAAAAAATTGCTGTATTGAATTATTTGTAACTTCTTTTAATACTGTTATTTTTCTTACTTATCGTAATTGAAAATGTACTAAGCAGAGTGATTGTATTTGATATTCATCTTTTATTTGTTTAGTTATGAAACATATAAAAACATGTGTTTTCTTCTAAAATATCTTACTTGAATTTTAGACTAAAATGTAACTAAAATATTTATGCCAGGGCTATTCATATGATGTATTTTTTCCACCAAATAGTAGTTTCTGTTGGCAATGGTTATTTGAACCCAAATATATTTATATATAATTTTTTTTTTAATATAATTTTGAGTTACCTTTTCTAAGAAATTTAAAAAAATTTAAGAGAAAAAACTGGTCCAATGTAACTAAACCAATGTTTGAATACTGTTCATTCACTATATCCATTAAGGTATAAATAAATTATGCAACTGAAAGAATATTTGTAAATATCCATTTGCCTAATGCTTATTCATTTGCAATAAATAAAATTTAATTATTCAAATGTATAATATTAATGAATAATTAGGTAGTTTTTCATGTCACATTTCCATTTATACTACACTATTTTAACATGGGATGAAGTTTACATTACAAATAGAATATTTCAATTTATGTACATGTGTATTTAAATTTCTTTCAACGATTTTTCTTTGCGGATCAACATTTATCACTTTGATTCAGTTGCAGGTATTTTGTCTCTTTCTTTACCAAGTTTCTGAATACATCCAGTATATCTTATTCTCTGATTTTCAGTCCTATTTATAATTCCTACTCTAATTATAAAAAGAACTGTTGAGAGAAAGAGAAGCATTCTTATGTTTCTTGTAATAGTAGCAGCATATTTCAATTATTTGTTCATAAATGTCAATGTATATTTGTATTCTTCAGTATAATTTTCTTAATGATTCTTCAACTAAGCTTTCTTTTTCTTAAAAAATATCTATATCAGCTATAAGCAAATCAACTTTTACATTTTGAAGTTAGCATTTATTGTGATTTTCTTCTATTTCTGATTATCAATGTTGACATTTTCTTTTCTCTTTCCCTTTACAATTTTCAATATTTCTTTTTTTTATTTTTTTATTATTATTATTATTAAATTTTCGTCACAATAAGATGGTCCAAAACTGAAATATCAAGCATTTCTATTGCTTTTACTATATTTTATTTGTAAGCATTTTATAATGCTAAGGTTAAGGTTTTTGCTTCATTGATCAACATTTATTTTTGTTTACAAAAATGTGCTTATAATTATTCTTTTCCAGTTTAATGAAATTCAGAAATTTTTCTTTATTTAAGTAAGTCAGACTCCATGAACCTATTTTGATGATACTGATGTTCCATCCTCCTCTTGATGTAGAAATTTGGGTTTTAAAAAAGAAATTTTGCTTGCTTTTCTTGCAAGCGAATTAAATAGACTTTTTATAAATAAATTTTGCAATCAATACAATATTAATTTTATAAAATAATAATTTAGATTGTGTTTATGTGCTTTTGTAGGATTTTGAAATTTGAGTAATTCAATTTATTAAGTGGTATATTTATGAAAAAAAATATTCCCATGTTGCTCTATATATTTTTGTTTATAGCATCTTAAAAAGAATAATTTTTTCAAACTTAATATTATTTAATATGTAATTAAATGTATTTAATAATTTTTAATTGAGTTGTGTTCTGTGGAAAGCTAAAAAAATATCTAGACTTATTGGAAACAATATAAATTAGTTTAGGATTTATAACAGAAATATTCTTCCTTACTATTTTGCTTATACTGACTGAAAAATATTTAAATTTTTATTTCAAGCTTAATATTGGTTAATGTATAATTAATTATAATTATTGTTTTTAGAGAAGACGTGGTGTTTGGAAAGGTAAAAAAATGCCTGGTCTTATGGGAGGAAGATATAGGCTTATTGTAGGGCTTAAGGTAGGCTAAATTTTATTTCATACATGCTAGGGATATAGTTTCAATAAACAAATTCTGTTTTCTTTTAATACATTTTTTCTAACAAAAGGCTTGGGATTTCTACATGGTATCAGTATTTCTGTTTAAATTTCTGTGTTAACTTAAACATAACTTCATCTTATAATTTAATAATTACTTAAATGTATATACATAACTTTTATGTGTGAAATAATGTATTTAATTTGTTGAAAACTATATATACACTCATGAACATACATATAAGTACATTATTTTCAGTAAATGATTCAGTGTTAAAATGCTAATAGCTGGAAAAATAAAAATGCTATTTGAATATTGATAAAAGATCTAGCTGTTATATATATTCAATGAGCACTTATTATTAAAATTGATAGTTAATATGTCACTCTTTTCTCATATAAATTAAATCAATTTAATTGAGGAATAAAATTTGTTAATTAAAAAAATGAATTTTATTTGTGTTTGTTAATAATAGAATATTTATAGTGCTGATTTGTTTTTAATTTTTCCATTAATATTATGTCAGTGTATGCACTGTGGAATAATTTTCGGTGGGTGTATGAGTTTTTGAATGGGATTATATTCATTGAAGGCTTCTATTGTTTTAGAATTTACAGTGTTTACTATTTGGTTTAGCCTCTAAGAGAAGTCCATTATGCTTAGTATTTAATGAGTTGGCAATCATCATAGACAGATCAATTTATATGCAATCATAATAGACAAAAAAATTTCTTAGTTTTTTGACTTATCCTTTTGTTTGAATTTTTTTTTACCTAAATTTTGAAGATTACATATATAATCTTTTAATATTACAGCCATTTATGTAAATGCATGAGAATAACTCTAAATAATGTTTTTTTTACTATTCCATCAAATTTTAACAACAAACTTATTATGCTTTAATGAAATGTATTACTCCTTTAGTGTATAATGTTAATAGATGTATTTGGGTTAACTTATTTAAGCATTAATTTTGCCAGCAGAGTTAATATTTTTGTATGTTTAAATAATTTGGACAATTAAGTTGTGAATTAGATACCAAAATGGTAGACATATTAATTAAAATATAATGCATTTTTTGTAAAAAGGATGTGATTTGTTAATTGGAATAATGGTTTAATTATTACTCTATTGTGGTAAGAAGTTCGTTCAGAAGGATAGAAAGTTCTTTCACAATAATCATAATGCTGAAGAAATAATGTTTCTTTCTGTAGTTATAATTCTATATTTCTGAAAATTTGTTAGCACCTTGTGACTATATTTCATTTAGATACATTGCAAATTGTTTACAGTGGCGCATTTATGATAACATATAAAAATTTAGTAAAACATCATTAGCATGTTAATTTTATGTTTGCATTTCTATGCTCTTTGTATCAAATATGTATTCAAATATTTATATGTATTATTTAAAATTAAATATGAATATATTAACGTAGACAATGTAACACTTTTACTTTGAATTGTAATTACTTTCAAAAACATTTTCTAAAATATAAAACATCCTAAAAGATTATTTTGAATATTTATTAGTAGTAATATATCGTCTTGGCTGTTAATATTTGCCTCACGTAACCAATGTCTTACTTTTAGCTCACAAGATTCTATCGTTGTTAGCATTTTCAACTTCATTTGTTATTTCACTTCATTAAATGTATTTTTTAATGTTTACTCATCTATACTGGTCAGTTTTGTCCCACCTCACTCATTGATTAGATTGTAATTTGAAATCCATTTTAAATTTGGGGTTCTTGCTAAATTTTTGAACTTTATCGATATTTTATTTTCCAAAACAAATATTTATTTAAAATAACAAGTATATTGACTTGTAAAATAACTAAGAAGTTTATTTCATAATACAAAATAGTCAATAGAATTATTGTGAAAAATTTGAAAAAATGAAAGGGAGGGAGGAAAAAGATAATGTTCATTTGCATCTTCTGTAATAAGTTTTTAGAAAAATCTTGTTATGCATTTCCATGAATAATAAGCGTTTTGTAAAATGAATAAACAAATTATGTGAGACACATATTTTTGCTGTTACTAATGACACTTGGCAATGCCAATTCTGCCCATCTGAGACTAGGGGAATGAAGTCAGAGAGAAAGCATCATCCATTTTTTAATACAGCATCCTCATATAAAGGTGGAAGTAGGACTTTTGGCTCATAGGTGGCAGCACCATCTGAATCTTCCAATTTAGAGATTGAAATCAGGGAAGACCCATAGCCTGGCTTTAACCACCCCCAGAGGTATTAATTTGGAATGAGAACAAGGAGGACATTGCGACCCGACATATTTTACGCTCCAGTCGCCATTTGTGAATACGAAACCTTCAGCTAAGCCGGGGATTTGAACTCGCCACCTTTCGGTAATGAGAACAACGCTCTAATCAACCAGGCCACCACGGCCCTGAGACACATATTTGAAAGTTGTTGCATTTCTTTAAAGGAATTCTTGAAAATGTAAATAATATTTAATTCTTGAAGTATGCAAATGTCTGAAAAACTAAAAACTTGATCATTAACCCTTTCTGGTGCACTACCCTTTAAAGTTGAAATATTAAGGAAAAATTTTATAGGCTATCTATTTAGGCCCTTAAATAGTGTACAGTAAAAATTTGGTAAAGATTGCACTGACCATTTCGATTTTGTGGGTGTTCCATCATATGAAACACTGCTCCGCAAAGGACTATGAAAAGCGAGCATTGCAGTGAAACATCCTAACGTGCAAATCTTTAGTATATTAATAAAAAAACAATGTATTATACCTGTGTAGCAAACTTAGCGTACTTGAGGGTGCACCACAAGGAGGACTGCTACTCTACGACCCCCCGAAAAAAAGAAGAAAATAGGGCGGGATGAAAAAAGTGATTTTTATGCTATATATAAAAACATACATAAAGATTGGTTTGCAAAAGAATAACTTCAATTAATTGGTAAGAAAAAAGCTGTAGACAAATTGAAAGGAGGCTTTTTTGCACAAGTCCCAAACTTTGACAACTTATCAGTGTAAAATCAGGCAGCGACTTCTGTACACTCTGTTTAGTTACCCAAGTAAGGTCTTGGGGCTGCATAGAGGGGCCTAGTTGGAATAAATCATCGCCATCATCTTCACTTGCATGCGATACATCGTCGCTATCAGATTAAGACTGTTCAAGTGATATAGAAACATATTAATCTGATCACTACCTGCATTCTCAGATTCACTACCAGAGGGCAATTCTTGAAGCATTTTTATTGCTTCAGAAAGACTACTCTCCATGCCGTTTATTAGCAATTAACAAATTTAAAAAATAAACTACAAATTAAATTTTATTTGCATAAAAATGTATAAACTAAAATATATAAATTCAAAAAAATATCTATACAGTAAAATAAGTAGTAGCAAAAACGAAAATTGAAAACGTAAAAATCATGCACTTTCTATCTAGAAATGACGCGAAATAACTGATATAATCTTACACCCCACTGAAGCTTTCCAATTCAAGAGATGAAAAGGGTGTAGAAATATTTCCCATACAAGAAATCCTTCCCTGTAAATTCCTAAGCAAAAGTTCATTCTTTCCGAAAGAGAGAAAAACATAAACACAGATGTTTCCCTCATTATTGCCTTCATGGCTAATCCCGCACTGACAGAGTAAATGAAAATGACCGTTGCGGCGCAGTGTTCCAGGGGATGGAACACCTTGTTTTATTCAATGATTCTACGTATACTATATGTGTAAAAAATTTAAAGTAATAGTTCGATGGACAGGCAACAAAATAACACAGAAATTTTTTTCCAAACATTTATTTTTATATCACAAAAAAAGTTGGGGAAAATTTCTTAAAAATAAAGGAATTTAAATAACATAAAATAATTGAAAATTATTTGTTGCCTTGTGTGGTGCTGCCACCTATTATCAAAGAAGAACGTTTAAAGAACATTTAAAAAAATTTCATCAATTTATCTCTAAATGCAACGGCTTGGTAACAATTTAAAATTTGGTGTTCCATCACATGAAACACTGCACCGGAAAGGGTTAACTTTAGACTGTTGTATACCTAAAATTTAAAAATGAATTGTTTTATTTTTAATCATTGATAACTTTTTGTAGCAAAAAGTCACTTTTAGAAATCATTTTTGTCGACTCCTTAGCTTCATCTATTATAAGAAAAGAATGCTGTAAAATATTTTAATGGCACATTCATATCATGGATATCACACAACTTATTAATGGGTCTATATTACTTCAAATTTTGCTTAAAAGGATTCATCTTTATGGTGACTACTTAATTTGAAGTTACATTTCTAAAATATTTATCCTGAATTAAAATAAATGTCAAATTAAAATTAGTATATGTGTCAAATAATTTAAAGACAATCCACAATCCTAACTTATGTATGCATAATATGTACTCCATGTTTAGAAAATTTAAACTCTAATAATAAAACAAAAATAATTATTAAGTTTATGTATAAAGTTGAAAAATTGATGTCTACAAGAAATATGAGTTTATTAGTGCCTTATAAAATAAATTAATATTTATTTCATGTGGCATCATTACACATTTATAATAAATTTTTATTTAAATACTTCTATGTTAAATTTATCACTAAATATCTATAGTTTTCATTATAAATATTATAATCATGTTTACTAAAAATTTGTGTTACTAAGCATTTACTTATTTATTGCAAGAAATCACTGTTTGGCACTATTTATTTATGAATAAATGATTCTTACTGCAAACTTCATATTAACAAAATTTGTAATTTAAAAAGTGAAAAATAAAAAATTATTCAAAAATATTGTTGATTTTTCTAAATTACAAATCTCCTCAAAATCATTGAAGAATGGAACTTTCTAAATTGTTGATTATATGCTTACGATAAATTTGTTTTTTGATATTTTCAAACAAAGCATGCAGGACTGTAGAGAGTAGTTTATAGATTTTTAATCATTTCATTACTTAAATTCTTTCTAATTCTTGATTCTTCACCTTGCAAAAATTTAAAAATATGTTCACATTTTCATTTTACTTTTAACATTTATTTTTTATATTTTAATTCATATTTTCATTCATACTGTTATCATTGAAGACAATTTTTCGTAGTTTAATTATCCTTTAAATATATATTTTGTATATAAATTATTGGGCAGGCTGAACAATGAGGGAGCATGTCTCATATTGCGCACATATTGCTTTCCAATATTGCTGCTGCAAGCCAGAAACATGTAAAAAAGTACCACACTCTGAAGCAACAGCAGTAAAATTTCACGCATGCGTAATACATCTGAGCGGGTATCTTCTGTTTCTATGATTTCTTAAGAACTTATGTGGCCTTTAAATTATTGATGTTGTTATTGAATACATGCCAAAGGACACACTTTATTACAAAATGATATTTATGAATTTTAAATTGTAAGCATAAAATATAATTTCATTTTGTCTCACATTTGAAATATAAAATTATCACAATAGACAAGATATAAAATTTAAGAAATGTAGGATTGTTATTTCAAAACACAACTGATTTCTATTGAATGTTATTCACTGTATTTTAAAAACAATGATACATTTTTCCAATTTATTAATATATTTATATGATTAATATAACATTAAATATACACTTTTTTTCAAAGTTATGTCCATGACTATAATGGAGTCAAATACAAACGCAAATTGGAATTTTTTCAAATAAAAAATAGCTAATTAGGCTCAGATGATAAATTTATTATTTGGTGTAAAAATATAATTGTAATTAAGTTTCATTTTTATGTGACATTTATAAGAAAGGAAATTAGTAAGATATACTTTCCAGTACGTTTTTTGTGAATAAGATCATAATCTTTTGCTGGGACATGTTAATTTAAATACTCATAGTTAAATTATATACATAAAATACTAGTTATAGAATAATAGGTTTGTTAAAAGAGCAAAAAGTATTCTCTTTAAAACAAACTGCAAATATTTACTCAAAATGATAAAATTTGTTTTAAAAATAAATTTGAAAATGTATTAAAATTAAGTTATTAAATAATAACACAAAAAATGCTGCCATCATGCAAAGTTTGATTATAAAATATTCCAGAGATTAACCATCAAACACACTCTCAGAAGTGTATAATCCCAAAACTACTTGGTAAATTTCTGATATTTCTACCAAAAGCACAATGGATATTTTTCCAATGTTTAGTTCACTGATTCAAAAATGGCATAGAAAATATTTTGTTTAAATTATTTTAAATATATTAGATGTTTACATATATTTGTTAATTATTTGATACTTAAAATTTGTTATACATTATCATAAATTAATAAATATTTTTGTACTACAACAAAATAGTTCAATATGAATCAGTAGAAAACTAAAAATAATTAAGAATTTCAATGGAAATAATAAAAAAAAATATACAAAATATTATGAGGGGGTTACAACTGGGCACAAAAGCTAAATCAGGGACGTAAATAAAATGCATTTTACGAAAACTTGAATTTTAATTAACCGGGCACTGGTGATCATTTTAATAAAAATTAGTATAGTGCAACCTAGCTCTGATATAAACCGAACAATAAAAATCTATAATTTAATTATACATTCTTAGAAAAAACCACAGTTTTCAATCAATTAAAATTACTATTCTGAGTAAATATATATATATATGGAATGCTTATATACAGTACTTAATTCCTAACATACAGCTATATTAATTCAAAACACAAAATAACTCACCTAATCATTGCTACTTGCAGAATCGTCAGCACAAATCAGATAACAGATTTTTTTTAGCTCCCAAAGATTTATTCATGATATTTTCAGAGTTGCTACTTGGCCATACTTACTCCACGAGGAAAAATAATAATTCAAAATAATGAAAATGTTTTTTTTTTTTTTTTTTTTTTTACTTAAGAAACTTAATATAAAAAATTCATTGCGAAGTAATCTTCAAAAATATAACTTTCAAAAAAATTTCAAAACATGAATATTAAATCTACTACAAAAGCTTTGATTAATCAAATAAAAACAAATTACTAATCAAATGTTTCAAAGGTTACTAGCAAGCAAAACAAATTTTACCTATGTACACAATCATGCTACATCATAAAATGAAAGTTATATCATACAAACACATTCCCACCTGGTAAGCCAGCTTGATGAGTTTAATATATATTTTAAATTAGGTATATATCTTAAATTATATATAATAAAAAGAAAAATTCTATTAAAAATGAGAATTTTATAAAATTGGGAAATTTCATTTCAATGAATATTTCCATTCATGTAGTCAAACAGATGCAATACAATGGTAAGCAACAAGCGGAAAAATAATGCAAGTCACAAACGGTAGACACTTGTAGCTCAAGTGAGGCTTATGCGATAAATGTTGCTTCAATGTGCTTGCACAGCACAGGGAGAACCAGTTTTTACAGTGCGACATCGGGTTGCCTGTCTGCTGTCGCAGCCTGCCTTAATATACTCATCATTTGCATTATTGAAACATTACACTTTTATCATTGTACCTTTAAATTCATTCTAATTTTTTTCAGAAATTAAGCTAAATATTCTGATTTGTTGTATCTTACATAACCTGTGCATGAACATATATATATATATATATTTTTTTTTTTGCTTGCAGATATGGAGGATTAATACAAAGTATAATGTTATATATGTTCATGGTCAAGCAGTGCCTGGAGTTAATAGTAATTATTGCACTATATATGACTGTTATGTAGAAAAGAAATGCCACACAGAAGATAATCCTCCCCATTTTCCAACATTTTATCCTGAAGATGCTACTGAACCACTCCCAGAAAATTTATATGATAAAGACATTCACAATTTTTCAGATCCTTCAATCAGATTTGAAGCTGATGAAAATAAGTAAATAATATATTGTGTATGCAGAAAATGTTTGTAATAAATGTTAGTTTTATCTAAATAATTTTAAAATGTCTTTGTTTTTTACTTTATCTAAATTTTTATTAAAATGAAATTCTGTAAATATAGTTTTTCTATTTGAGATTCATAAATAAAATTTGAAAATTGCCGATAAGAAAAAATTTAACAAAACACATTTTTTTAAAAAAATGAATAACAGATCTTATATTTTATAAATTTTAAAAGACTATGTTGAATTTTGAATGATAGAATCATTAAATTTTCTTAGTCTCATTTGAAAAACACAAAAACTTCTTAAAAATATTCAAAACATATTACATATTTATTTTTTTAATTATTTAACACTTTTCTTTTAATTCTATCGATTTTAAGCAATGATACAGCAATAAGTATGTAAATGTAATAAAGTGTAGATATTTCAATTTATGTTTAATAATTCTTTTTTATGTGTAATTATAAGTAATGTTTACATAATTGTCTTTACTGAAAATATTATTTTCCATTTTAATGCTAACTTTTACTATAGGTTTTTCAGTAATACAAATATTCTCCAATCTTATTTTAAAAATGCAAATTAAATATTAAATACTTATATTAATTCATATCTTACAGGTAAATAAATTTTTTCCCAGGAACAAAGGTATGATCCTAACAGAAATTGGAATGAGTATTTCAAATATGTTAATAGTTTTTCTTCATTAGCCCTAATTCATTATGACATGCATGTTAATTGTGAATGAAACATAATTTTTATAATATACTATTCAACTTATTTAAAATGTTGAGGTTATTGCTTTTCTTGGTGTTCTACAAATGGAATAATTATCCTAAGTGTCCAATAGCAACCAGTGAGTGTTATGTATTTTATTGTCCCTCTTATCTCATCAGTTGTAGGACTGTTTTGGTAAATACATTTCCTTTGTTTGCCAGATGATACCAAGATTGTCAGAGAAGAAACGCAAATGCAAGTCTAAGAAGGATATTGCACACTATGTGTGACATACAATTCACTTACAATCTCATGACAATTCTGTAATTTAATTGCCTAAAAAGAATTACATAAACAATTTTTAAAGACCTCTTAGCAGATTTTTTAATTAAGATTCATTTAAGGTGCTAACAAATTATTAAAGTTCATTAAGCAAATTTTTAAGAACTTTAAAAGATTTTTAGTTGGAATAATTAAAGGGCTAGTTTCTTTAGCGATTTTGAAATTGCTAAGTATATTGCAATGCAACTTGCTATATTAAATTTTTTCTTACAGGATTTGTTATTTACAATAGAATAAAAGGGTAGCTTTTAAACTAGTTTTTGAAAAATGAATGCTCTCAATGTTAGGTATGTTCAAATACATCCATCAAAGCACAAATGTTGCAAAAATTAGATCCCTCGAATTCTCTGGTATGAAATACCAAAGTTTCACTCTGAATTTTCAGTAGCTTTAAGTCACCAGCAAATTTATTTAATTCATCTTGAGTTAAAAGATGAAATTTACTACACACGCTTTGAAAATAGGACTTTTTAGTTCATTGCCTTGTATATTAGCAACTTCCTTTTCTTATTTATCTTCTATGCTTATATCTGTTGAAGGATGTTCTACGTGTAAAATCCTCACTGTTGGGTAGTTAGCTGCAAAACACATGACTGATTTAGGCACTTAAATTGTATACTTGAATTTTGTACTTATTCTTCTATCTTTCTTATACTCCTTTTTTATAGCAGTCTTATAAATAACTTTAAAATGTTTACAACATCATTTATATGTAAAGTTCATGTACTTAAAATTGCTAACCCAGCTAGAGTCCTACATCAGGGGTGGGTAGAATTTTTTTGGTCATCAGCAACTTTTAATTCTTAGTCTCACGATCACTTTCAATGATTATTGGGTTAGGTATATTTTTTGGTATTCAGATAATTCCTTTCAGCAATGATCAGATTTTCAAAGACGAACCTGTTGGAGCCTTTTTACACAAGATCAAAACATCCTAACTTTTAAGCCTTAAGTTACAGTCTCTAAAGTTATGACAACACATACACAGGGCAGCAAGAAAAGCATGGCAAAGCAAAATAGTGGACTAAAATAGACCAATGGATATTAATGGACTTTAAGTCCACTTTCATTAGATTTTATCAACTGCTAAAATTATTTTTTTCTTTACAGGAAATAATAAAATTAATTTACATTAAAAAATCCTCATCATGTTAAAATAGTTTAAAACTTAGTGTGTAATCAAATAAAAAATGTATTAGAATGTTTAGTATATAGCTGAAGTATAATTCTAAGCAAAAGGTGGGATCTTAACATGAAAAAATTGTTCATAAAGAGTTAAGGTAATATTTTATAAAAATCTCTTTACATGGTTTATTATTAAATGTAATGTAATTTGCTATTTAACTCCATATAAGAAAAACATTTCAGTACTAAAATTGCATATTTAATAATTAGAATTGAGGAAAGCTTAATATATGTTGAAATTTCAGATAAAAATTTATCCAGGGAAATTTAATAGCACATTTAGACCTGTTATGCCCCCTTGTATACACATTCTTGATGTAATGACCAGTGTCAACTGATCATATTTCTGATTTGACATGGAATTTAATTTTTAAAACCACTTAACATGCAGGGCATCCATCAGTATCTTATTTAATTTTTTAAATGCTTCATTATGCCAAAATTTAGTAACTATAGTTGTCATGGATGTACCACAGTTTGACATCTATTTTAATACTTACAAAAAACTTGAATGATTCCTTATGAGACTTGAGGAAATACTAGTGGATACATTATGATTGTATCTTTAAGTTGTAATTCTCTTTAAATCATTGCTTGAGATGAGTAAAAGTAAAAATATTCAAATGTGGTAATGCATACCTTGGGAAAAGAAAGTATAAAGTTCTGATATAGTTTAGATTTGTTATATAGGCAATTGCATTCTATTGATTTATTTCAATTTTTAATAATGTTGTATGTTTATGTGTTTTTATTATTATTGCTGCAGAAAAAAATTCAATCCTGTTTTTTCAAATAGTGTTATATTCATCTGTAATAGTGTTGATCTGGAACATTATTGCAACTAAGCTAATGTAGTATTTGTCAGTGTACATTAGAAATGATGCAACAAATTTCTAAGAACTTTAATGCATTTATGGTATTTTCAATAACAAAATATTTGATTTGATAGTTTAGTCATTTATCTAAATTGATAATGCATCACATTTTTATTGCAGTTCTTTGCATTCCAATTTCGTTGTTGAATATTGTGGATCAAAGGCCTTCATTTATGTGTAATAAATTTCCAAAAATAGAATTCATATTCGGTAAAACATGAAATACATTGTTGCTCTTTCTGATCGCTCTAGTTGGCATGACAAAATCAAACCAACTCCATAAGTTCAATAACTTAAAAACATCCCATCCAATTAAAAAACATGCTCCGGTAAAGCTTGAGCAGATTTACACTTGGTCCATTAAACATTTTCTTTCTTCTAAATAGCGATTCTTCTTGAAATGACTGAACATAAATATTTGTGCAAGTGTAGCATTCTATAACAGACACTAAAATAAAAAAATTCTAAAAAATGGCTAGGAAACATAGAAATAACTCCTAAAGAAATGGAATGAATGGGGTAAATTTACAAATCAAAAATTAAATGCAGTTTAGCAAATTTGATCCAAATAGTTATGACGTCTTTAACATGATTAAATACTTAAATGACAGTGCTTAATGAAGGAATTTGAATTTTCCTAATTAGGATTTTATTAAAAGCGAATTGTTAGATATAAATCAGAGTTAAACTTTACAAAATGATTGAATGTCACAATGTGTTGATGCAGAACTAATTACAATTAAAAAATTGTTAAAGAAATTTTCATTTGCTTTTCATTTATAAAGTGAACCTAAAATTCCATTTTACAAAAGATCAAAGAAATTAAATTTATGTGGGAATAAATATAAAAAGGAAAATTTAGATTTTTAAAACTATTATTGCAAAAGAATGAACTCAATTTATGATCTTTATTAAATCATAAATTCACTCAATCTGTAATTTTTATACTTCGTTATAAGGAATTGTATCTATCTAGAATTTAAAATAATGTTTTACCTTTGTCAAAGGAGTGTTCTTATATCTTTATGGTAATATGTAAATTGCAAAAGTTACGATAAATTTATTAAGATTTTTATTCCAAAAATAACATTTTATTTTATTAATTTCTTCGTATAATTAGTTTGTCATAAATATTGTGATATATTATCAGAATAACATTAGATGATATTCTGATTTTCAAATAGTAAAGAAATGCTTAGAAATTTTATAAATTATGATACACTAAAATTTTAAAAAAATAACATTTAAAATTAATTAACATTTTATTTATTTTCATTTAAATATAAAAATTATCAGCATTTAAACCATAAATTTAGTTAGGCTAATTAATCACAGTAAAATTTATAATTTTCACGTAAATCATTTTCCATAAAATATGATCCATGTAATCTGTTAAAATATGTAGTCAGAAACCAAATATAAAAATTGAAAATTTCTTTATTTACATTTCACTTGCAACAAAAATGTTATAACATTCTATCTCTCATTCACAACTTTGATTGTAATTTTATAATTTATAAATTTATTAATACTACAGTATTATTGGAGAAGCAAAAATAAAATTTATTTAAATATGAACAAATCACCCGGACTGATATTCAGCAACAGGAAATTACTTTGTTACTTGATGCATTGCATGAGCTAAATAATCAACATTTCCAGATGACACACCAGCAACAGAAATGCGGCCATCTTTAGTTAAGTATATACTGAATTCTTTGGTCAATTTCTCAACCTAAAATTCAAAGAGTTAATATTATTTAATTAATACTTATCGACTTCTGAAATAGAAATTTTAAAAACAATACAAATCAAAATTAAAAATATGCAATGTATATATAAAACTTCAAAGTAGTTAAAAAGTTTTAATCATTAAAACTTTTTAACTACTGTTCTTTTTAACACAGCAGCTGTACTTAAAGTACAGCTCTGCTGTGTTAAAATCAAATATAGACTTTATAAGGGAATAAATATAAAAAAAATTTCTGATATTGCAAGTATATTTCTTAAGTAATGTAAAGAGGGGAAAAATAAGCTTTTGTAATTTATCATGTAAGTACATATCAAAACATTCTTTTAAATAACAAAGGCACCATTTATCATTGATTTCAGTACACAAAGTAAAATTTGTCATGCTCTTTATATAAAATCTTTGCAATCTAGCTTTTCCTCAAACTATTATTTAAGGTGTATTACTTTAGGACACCTTAAATAATAGTTTGCTGTATGAATTTTGAATAATTTACACAATGTATGAATTTTGAATAATTTTGCATAATACATTCACAATAATTTTATTAGAAATTTTAAATATCCAAAAAAAAAAAAAAAAAAAAAAATCATTTCTCTGTTTATTTTTAGAAATTTTACTATCTAAAAAAATTCATCAAAATTTTGATGAATTTAAGAATTCCTAGGTTAAGACATTTACCTGATCTTGCGTCATGCCAGTAAAGCAAAACATGCCAATTTGATCGGTAATATGTTGCCAATTTTTAGTAGAGCCCTCTCTTTTCAAACCATCTTGCAATCGTTTCCTCATTCCAATGATTCGATCGGCCATACCTTTTACTTCCTGCAACCTAAACACAAATGCAGAAATACATGTACAGAACACACATGAATTCAAAATATTTGTTTAAAAAATCATTTCTAAAATAACAGTAACAAAAAAAGTTCAATCAAGATATTTAAATTTTTTTTCCAAATGTAAACTTATTTCTCGAAATAAAAATTTAAAAAAATATTCTATTTTTAACCAAATGAGTCATTTTTATTTTAAAAGCCAATAAAATTTTCAAATATTTCAAACAAGGATTTGTATCTTGATTATATAAACATATTTTTAAGATAAATTTATCAAGATAACATCAGAATATTTCCAATAAGAATTATGTACATAAATTTTTATACACTTTAAATTTGTAATTTCCTACAACTATATTGCCCATTTTTATAACGCAAGTCTACAAATGCTGTAATTAATAAAAAAATTAATCTTTTCTCTTGAAATTTTTTACTTGAACATTTTTAGAAAATATTAAGAAAATAATAGTTTCAACATAAACATCTTCTGATTTCCAAATTATCAGAGAAAAAATATTTTTAGTTTCTTTATAATATTAATTGTACTATCAGATTTAGATACATTTTTATTAGACAAGCATATTGTCTACATTATTTATGTGGTATCTTTTTAAAATTAAAACAAAACTTATTAACCCCTTTCAGTACGATTTAATAATGAAAAAGTGTGCATGAAATAACCATTTAATTTTTATTTAAAAAAACTTGTTTCATTTTATAATTCTTACATATTCATAATTAATATTCATTTTTACAGAAATATATATTGAACGATACTCACACTAAATTTTTACAAGAATGATATTTTACAAACTAACAATAATTCGGTTGTGACTTGTACCAAGAAATTCTAACAGTAAACAATATGTGATAGGATCAGTGATATTTCCACAAGTAAAAAAGGTGTTGCTAAATTCAGTACAATAGAAATTTCAAACTAAATTATTATATTCAACAGTATGCATGGCGAATGTAGCTCATCATTGTGCGCTATGGCATGAAAAACCAATGATGAGCTAGACCTGTCATTTTAGCAAAAGGGGTTTGCATAAAATTTGTTATTACATTAAAAAATACCATGCCGTAAATATATAATAGATTAACATGGTAAAATAAGGCATGTTAATACCCAATGTTTTAGTTTGTCATTGAATGGCCACCATTGGCAAACCAAGATTGTCGAGATTAAGATCAGCATTTTGAAGCAAATTCTGCACTATTATTAACTATGCTCAAAGTAGCAGCTGTAATTAAACTGCTGTATTGAAAGCGAGAGTGTTAATTATTAACTGATTTTACATAGAATTGGTGATTTAAATACTGTAAATAAAGAGAAAACAATATATATATATTTTATAAATGTTTACACAAAATCATAAAAATATAGATATGTGTTAACGTAGCATGAAATTTTTAATTAGGAAAGATAAAGTATTAGGCTTTTAAATCAGAAATACAGGTTAAATTTTGTATATTATGAACATTGATTTGAATTTTCCCTCTTAAGCATTAATCTTTATATGAATCCTTTTTTCCCCATGTTTCAATGAAAAAATTACCATTGTTTATTTAGAGTTGGATCAGTTAGTACTAATGCAGCAATTCGTGCACCATGAACTGGGGGATTTGAATAAGTAGGCCTGATTAGAATCTTGAGTTGAGACATGACTCTCTGAGCTTCATCTTTAGAATCACAGACCATTGTGAATGCACCAACTCGTTCTCCTACAAGAATAACCAGTTTTTATTAAATACAATCTTTTAAATTAATAACAATTTAAGAAAACATCAATAATCAAGTATAAAACTAGTGCCCTTATGTTTATGAAAAAAAAATATTTTTAACATTTATGTAGTATAAAAGACCAGTATAAATAAACTTTACCATAAAGTCCCATATTTTTAGCAAATGATTGTGCTAATGCTATTCTGTGACCATCTTCAATGAACATTCTTACAGCATGTGCATCTCTGTCACAATCACCAGAAGCAAAACCTTGATATGCCATGTCAAAGAATGGAAAGAGTTTACGAGCCTAAATAATGTATTTATGTAATAACAATCATATAAATTACTCAAAAAGCAAATTTTAAAAAATCACATAATTTATTAATTTTATCAATTTATTTGATTATATATACTCACATTTTATGGTATCAGTTATACTTAAAAAAATTATAATGTAATGAATATTTTTAGACAGTTATTAAGCATCATAAAACTTTGAAAATTAATCTTTAAAATAATTTTTGTTTATAGTTAAGCAACTATAACTGAGATTTTAAAGATTTTCATATTTTTTTTTAAAAAGTAATCAACTCTAGCTTTAATTGTGTGACTATTGTCAAAACATTTTTCTTTCTTAAATTCCATTATTGTAAATTTTCCATTACTATCATTTTTTTTTTTAATAAATATCACATTTATACATTTTCAATGTTACTAAAAATATTTAAGAAATAATAGCAAATACAGAACTTTAAAATGTATAGTTTATTTTCTAAAAAGAAAATTCAAGCAATTCTACTAATATGTCTAAAAAAGTTATTAAGTCATTATAATCACATTAATTTATCTTAATCCCTTATGTTGAAATTTAAATCTCCTAGACTTTTACTTAAAATAATGTATGTAATTGACTAAAATTGAAATTTTCCTTTTCAAATTTTTAACTGTCTAAACAGTAGCTGTATCCAGTGCATTTTAAAATTACTTTCTTTGTAAGCATTAAAGTAATTATTTAGAACGTTTAGAAGGTCAATTAAAAAAATTGTGAAACTCATTTTTATTCTATAAAATGCTTTTCCATGTATCTGCACTGCATAAATTTTTAATACCTGTTTTAAAAATTAAATTTTAATTATTTATGATTGTATAAGAAATAATAATTGGCAAAAATTCTTAAATAGCTATAAATTAATTTAAATTTTAACAAAACTATGCCTAAATATAATTTTATTGTTTTAATTCAATCAAAAATAAAAGATAAATTGCTTAAATGCGTGGCTAAGCATTAATTCTTCCAAAAAAAAATTATTTTTCATATTTTAAGGATGATTAATTTTTTTGTATTTTTTAAACAGTATTTTTTGTCCTCTGACCAATAAAAGCATTACTTTCAAAATATTCAACATTTGTTTAGTTTAAATGACATGCAATTTTTAATCAAAATATTCATAAATAAATTTAAAAAATAAGCCAATTTCCATCCCAAAATACTGATTTGGTAAACAATTTTTAATGGATATTTTACATAACTTGTGAATAAATAATGAAGCAAAAGAACATTTTTACTCATTTAGAAAATCTAGAATATATTTTTCTCTAAAGTGATAGATAATGTATGAATTACTATTTTAACATTTTAAGAAAATCAGGTAAAAGTGATAGATAAATAAAAGTATAAAAAAAATTCCATGTTCCCTCTAACAAATATTTAAAATAAAGTCAAATTATATATGCATTAGCTGACTTTCAATGAGCAAACAATTTACTACTGAGAATAATAATGCACTATAATTGCAAACAGTAAAAAATTTAAAACATAAAAATGAAAGCAACAAAGATTAAAGTTCCACAGTGCATTAATAAATTCATTTCTAAAGTTAATAAGCTTGGTGAATTTTGTTGAGAATTGAAGAACTAGGGTATGAATGGATCAGATTATCATAAACCTACAATTTTGTACTTAGTTTCAACTAAATAATGATTAAACGATTTCATTCTTATTTCTTTTAGTTTGCCACAGAAAACCAAATGATTGAAGGTCAGAATGCTAACCCTTTAGCAAGTCAACTTGTCCTAAATAAAATATTAACTAAACTCAGTGGCATGACAGCCCATAAGGGACCAAGCCTACAGTACCCATGTCTGTTTTTATGATTGAGGGCTCTGAGGTGCAAAGTATGTGTCCAGGTTAGGTGATCAGTCTAATGTAATATCCCCAGTGTTCATTTCTCAAGCACGCTTGGCACTCAATTTTAACAACTCAATGAAGGGATGAAAGTCTGAGCTGACTTTACCCAGCCTAAAGTGTGTCCAACCTGTGCCTTGGGAGTGCAAAAGCTGCTATTGAATTAAAATATTAACATGCAATACTATAATTAATGAATAACATATATGGATTTATAAAAGCATATTGTATTCTTCCATAATTCATCATGTGATTAACTTATTGTAAGAACAAAAATACTTCCAGTTATTACCATAATAAAATTTACAATTATAATTTGACATTAATTTAAAAAGAGGACTTTCAAAGATATTTTATACTCATAACATTTTTATCTGTTCAGATTATAAATTACTCTATTATATAAAATTTAAAATGAAATACTTACTTTAATAACTTTTGACATTTCTTTCCATTGTTCAGGCTAAAAATTTAAAAAATATATAATTAAGATTAAAATATAAAATTTTTCCAAATTGAAATGTATGGGAAAAAGAAAAAAACTAACTTTAGGATCAACCCCAGTCGGATTATGAGCGCATGCATGAAGAAGAATGACAGAATGTTCAGGTATTTTCTACAAAAATAAAAAGAGAAACATAAGCATAAAGTTAATAAGACACAATTTGTAAAAAAACAAAATAGCAGTATTATCGATTAGTTATTGAAAACTCCTTAAGTGAACTAAATAATATGAGCAATAAATTTCAGTACTTACTGCTATATCTTGTAATGCGCCATTGAAGTCAAATCCACAAGTTTTGGGATCATAATAACGATACTGTTTTACAGTCAAACCACATCTCCTAAAATTCATATTAAATATAAAACAAGATTAGAAACAACAACAGAAGACCTGAGTATTAACATTCCATAATCAACTCAATATGATTTTCTCAGAAGCAATTCACTGTTTATCTGATAAGAATATATACTATCCTTAACACATTTCTTTTAGTCAAATATTGAAGATTAACATTCCATTCTGAATTTATAGACAAATAGAAGAGTAAAACATTGCAAATTAAATTTAAGAGGTTGACCTTTAACAAACTGTAACAAAAACTATAAAAATCACAGTTAATTTTCCAAGATAATAAATCTTCAATGTCACAGTTAGACTTGTAAGTGGTTTGGAAAATATAATTCTTTTTAAAAACAAACTTTAAAAGTTTCATTATTATTTAGTTACAGCAATTAGTTCTAGAGAATGACTCGCAAATTATATTGACCATCAACATAGTATATTAAATCATTCTTATGAGCAATCAGTATAGTCTACATATAATCTTGTGCCATATCATTAAATACTTTCCTGTATTAGTGATGTAATACAGTATCACTATAAATAATTTTGCTACATTGTTCCTATTACTTTGATATCTGCATGTATATTGTTTATAAGTAGTTAAAAAAATATTAAAAAACTTAATTGAAGCAGGAAGTTGATTTGGAAACTATATTATTCCACATCAATTTGAAAATTTTTTATTTCAATATAAATTAGTATTTTTTTAGTTAATTTTGCCCGATTATCTCTAGGGTTTTAGTTGTAAAGTGACATAGGTTCAAAAAAAATAAAATAAAAATGGATGTGCAATCTAATGCAGTTCGAGTTTTAAGTAATTAAAGACTTTAGTATGATTATAGCATGTCCACTGTTTTCCATATTATATATATATAATCAGGAAAAAAAGTACCTGAAAAGTGGAATATGATTTCCCCATGTAGGTGTAGGCATATAAATTTCTTTGTTACCCTTTAGAAATTCACCCTAAAATATAAGAAAAAAATTACATATATATGGGAGTATAAACATTTATCAGAATGGCTATGTGCAATCAATAATTTTAATAGAACGAGTTTAATACTTAAAATAATTTCAATTATTTTAAGTGTAAGACTTGAAATTTTAAGTTATTCACAATTATTTTAATTATTTAATACTGCTATTTATGTGAGAAATATTTTTATATTTCATACATAAAGTTGTATAAGAACACTATTGATAACTATGAATCATTCAATATGATTTTTTAAATAAAAAATGTAAATAAAGATTATATATTAAAACAATCTTAGTATGTTTATGTAAGTTTTAATATTTTTGCTTGGCAATGTAATTTTCAAAAACTATTTTTAAACATTGAAATATGAAAAATATTAAATACTTACGACAAAAACAGCACCAATGTATAAAGAACCTGTGCCTGAAATACCTTGTACTGTAGCATTCTAAAAAAAAGTTCTGATATAAAAATTTTAATTTTATAAGGTGTTCAATACTTTTTTTTAATAATTAATAAGAAAATTAGTTTCTTTCAAATATATTACAACTTTCATAAAATACTATTGATTTAACAATGGAAATAATTTGTAAGTAAAAGCATAAAATGTATATTTTTATTAAAGTGGTTATGTCAGCTGATTCTAAGAATTTTAATAGCCAAGAAACGGGAGTTCAAACTATTTATTAATGCTCTTATTATCAAACTTAATTATAATTAAGGAAACAAAGAACACATGTACCCAAAACAGGTTAATAGCTTTGTACTTTGTAGCTCTAAATTTCATAAAATATAATACATTACATTATCACTGAAATTCACAATAAACTTAGAATTATTTTAACAAGAATTTCCAAAAGAGGCTATTTTTAAAACATGTCCAAAAAAATTTAACGGTTTTATATCATATACCATTTGAGATTATTCATTTGAATGATATTAGTTCTATTTTACTGAAATAAATTGGCTGAATATTATTATCACTGCTAAAATTTATCAATGTAAAAGTTCTAAAGATGAAATAAATAAGATTTGTGTACAGCATACTGAGCAAAACATAAATTACTAGATTTTACAAAATTTGTGATTTTTGGACTCCCATGACAACTATTTAATTTACAAATTATTTTATAAGGTTTCTCTCATGATGAAAAAATCAAAAAAATTATATGACATGAAAAACTTAATATTTCCCTATTTTTAATAAATTTTTGGTCCTTTAAAATAATTCTATTGCTGGAAATACTTTGATTTTAGCTTTTATGTATATATTTATATCAAATGAAAAAAGGCAGTTCAATTTTATTACTAATGCATTACCTAAGCAATAACAGTAAAGAAGCATACATCTGAAAAATAACATTCAACTGATGAAAAAAAAGGCATGCAAACAAAATACCAAACCGAAATGAGGAAAGTATTTAAGAATAATAATGGTATAGTCAAAAGAGAGATACTTTGATTAATAAGCACACTTTTTAATTTTTTATTATTCACACACAATGAAAAATTCAAAATTGAATAATTTCATGAAAGCAACTTTTTTTATTCAAAAGAAAAATTTAAATCTTAATACAAAGTTAATTTGATTACAAAATACATAATTATTATAATTACAAATCATACTATTTAAATTGTTTTCATTTAAGTATAGAGCAGAAAATTTATAAATATAATAATGCATAGAATTAAATTAAAACAATTGTCAAATTAACTAAAAACAATATTTTATTCTTTAAAAAATACCTAACAATTCAACAAAAATTTTTAAAATTTAACATGATTAAATGATATTAAAGAAAAAATCAATTTCATAAATAATAGCTCTTCCATTAAAACAAGAAAAAGCAAAATTTACCAAGTTTTCTTTAAGAACCACACTATTTTCACTAAACGCTAATTTGGCAGAAGCATTACAAAAATCTGCGATTCCAGCAATCCCAGCATATTCTTTATCCATATTTTGTGATAATAACTTCTGTTCAGCCTAAAACAGAAAATGTTTTAAAAATAATCCAACTAACCAACTTGTTTCAATCAGTTAAATTTTATTGGTGAGGTTATATTTAACCCTCATTTGTATTAATGTAGATAAATGTTCTATTATGCTCAAGTCTGAACCCAAGAGCTCTCTAGTCAAATATAATGTATATACATTTAAAAAATAAAACTTCACTTTCTTTAAGGACATTTTTCAAGTTTAGACTAGGTATCTCATACCAGAAGACAGTTCCAGATTACAGTAATGCTGTTTTGTAAAAAGAAACTTGTCACTCAACAGTCATTTTTAACAATGACAGGGTAATTAGATTGGGTTCTACAATTTAAAATGTATTCCATACCACAAATACCCAAGCCTGATGTAAAAATCAAACAAATGAAATGCTAAACTGGAGGTAAAAGCACTAACCATTCTGGAATCAACTCGGGGAAAATTGTGATGCATTACAACAAAATATTACACTTATGACATAGCAAAAGAACTAAAAATATCCCCATTCCAATCAAAAATAAATTATTTTGATAATATTTTCTTTTATTTAAATTTTATAACATAAAAAATATGATTATTAAATAGGCTTCAAAAGAGCAATAAAAGAACAAGATTTTTTAATATTTTTTGTAAACTTTTAAAAATATACAAAGAATGATTACTCAAAATCCTTGCAATTTTTTCATCTTTGTACTTTCAATCATGGTTTAAAAAACAGATATTGATTGGTTGACATTCTATAGTCAAATTTTGCATATAAGGACTAATTAAACTAGGACTTACAACTTAAAATAGATACCAAAAACAATGAATATCCATGCCCAAAGTGAGAACTCAAGTCTCAAAGGAGAAATTTATAGGCTAAAATAGTTATCAGCTAAACAAAGAGATTGATCTTGTCTATGACAGTTAATATTCTTTAACATAGAATCTGATAAGTTAATCCTTTCATAAAGTTCATCTAAAACATTGCTCATTTATGAAGTTACACAAAACATGATCCAAGAATATATTTTCCTCTTACATCAAATGATCTAATAAAAAAGGTTTTAAATTTTATACTTGCTTTCAGCACTAGGTTGAAATTTTTTACCTTTATTTAATATGGGAAAAATGAGAAGAAACTCAGTTAATTTGTTTTCCAGTCCAATGTCATTCTGCACTTAAAGACAAATTTGATTAAATATTTAAAATGGATTGGATTTGAAACCTTTTCCTACATCTAAGAGTTATAATTCAAACTTAACTGAACTGAAGACCAGAAAGCTCATCATTTAGTTACAGACTGAATATAAAAAAATCATTGAATTATCATGAAAAAGGAATGTTATATTTAAATATTTAGTAGCAAATGTTAATAATAGAATGGGTGTATTTAAAAATTTATGTGTATTCATATAGAATATATAAAAATTAAAAAAAAAAAAATCTTGAATAGTCTTTTGCATCCCTATCCACATTTGTGTTTAAATCAAAAGATTTTAAACACAATTATGAGAAAGCAGCTTAGAAATGATTTTAAGCTTATAATAGATAATAATAAATCAAGCTAAATACAATCAAATTTTAAAAGCAAACATTATTTCTCACAATTTAATTACCGAAATATCAAATATATTTCTTAGCATTCCAAATCAATTGTATTAATTTAATAAAATAGTGCAATAAAATAATATGAATAAATAATTTTTAAACAGCACTTTAATGAGAGTTAGAATACAAATCTATGATTATAAATTTAAACTTACTCATAAGTACAAGAAAAAAAGCATTATTACTTTTTATTTACATTAACTCCATAGAAACTTTAAAAAATAAAACAAATATTTAAATATTCAAAAATAAATTACCTATTTAGTTATATAGCTGTTCTATTCAATAAAGTTTTGATAGAACTTTAAATAAAAAATTTCAATTAAATTATCATATTGAAGTCAATATTTAAAATATTAAATTATGCGCAAATCATTACTTATCCACCCTAGTTATTAATTCTGCACTTCATTAATAAGTTGTTTTATAAAAATGCATTTATTTTTAAATTAAACAAAAAAGTTATGTGATTATTTAATGCTTCTTTAATTTTGAAAACTTCCTTTTTTTAATGCAAATATATATATATATATATATATATATATAAAATACTTACAGCCCTCACACTGGGTAAAACATATGGTTTTCCGTTATCATCACGATACGCTCCAACACCCAAATTAACTTTTTTAGGATTAGTATCTTTCTTATATGCTTCAGTAATTCCTAGGATGGCATCAGGAGGTCCCATTTCAACATGAGACCACCAAGAACTGAAATTTTAACATTAAATATACTATATTACACAAATCTATATTAATTTTTTAAAAATAAATACTTTATATTGAATCAGCATAAATAAACACAAGATGAGGACTCTAAAAATACAAATAATGTTATTCAAATACTTGCCATTAAGAAAATAATTAACAGCTTGGCAGAAAAAAAAAAGAAATGCTAACATAAAAAATAATTTTTATATATTTAAGGCAAAATGTTGAAATAAAATGTTTAATTCCACAATATATATATATATATATAGCATTCTTAACCAAGATTTTATAAACTCCATCAAAGTTGAAATGTTAAAAAATATCTTGAAAACTATTTGAAAAAAAATTCTCGCATAATAATACCTTAAAAATTATTTTATTTCACTATTAAAAATAACATATATATTTAAAGACAAGTGGTAATAAGAGAAAAACAAAGCTATCAATTATATATAACACACACATATTTCTTAAAACATATTTTCTATTACAAGCACTGCTTGATTAATGTTGAATATAGGAGATAATATGATTTACTTCATATAATAATTTAAATTATCAGCTTTCATCTTATATTCAATATTGTAATTAAATTTAAGTATTATCATAACACAATATAAATTAGAAAGGAATTTAGAGAAAGCATTTAGTTTTCATGTTGACAGCTATGAAAATTTAGTCTTATCATG
>JAPDSC010091335.1:40836-54246 GCA_026290005.1 Latrodectus geometricus | reverse complement strand
GTTATAACTGAAATCATGGCTAAATCACTTTTTATCGTTTTTAAATGCTTTCAAAATCCTAAAAAGTTTTCCTCTTTTATTTTTTAGATTTCAAATTTTAAAATCTTAAGCGATATTGCTACCAAAATTTCCTGAAATCTCTATCTTTTTCTGTTTGTGTCTTTCACCGATTCCAGTTTTCTTGCTTGGCTATCCAGATTTTGGAAAGCATTGATTGTTACAAGACAGACATAACCATGGTTTCAAACTGTTTCTAATGAATTTCAGCAATGCGCATGTTGACACAAGTCATATAACCATAGCTGAATAGCTTTGAAAACATTACATCATTTTCGCCCGATGACTCGTTTGATTTAAATTCAAAAAGACTTTGAAGAACATTTTGTGTGTAAAACATTGATTGTTCCAAGAACGCGAAAAACAAGACATCGAATGCGTCTCTAGAGTTTGAAATCCTTAAGAATCGAAGTTAAAAATACTTTTGAAATTCATTTTGTTAATAAACCGTTTCCATATGTAAAGACCTAGGCATCGGTTTGAGAGCCGCCCAACCTGTCTAGTGGTTAGCGTACCTGGCTACAGATGGGTGGGACCTGGGTTCGAATCCTGGCTCGGGTATGGATGTACTTTCTCTCTCTCTTTCTTGTCTTTGTCCTTTCTTTGTGTGTGAATGGTTGCCTACCCTATAAACGGGTACCTATGGCATGTGTGTACTGAGGAAGTCGGACTCCACACCAAATATGGTTCAGTTGGAAAAGTGGAGCAGCGCACCCCATATTGCCAGCCTGGCTGGCACACGACAACAACATCGGTTTGAGAAGAAGCTATCTTCCTTTGATTGGAGGCATTAGCACCTTGACAATCGAACAGAAGGAAAAGCAAAATAAAAAAGACAGAACCACTTCATGGTTGGTTTAAATCGACAAGGACGATTTAAATGGTTTTTATTATTATTAGGTATGGCAAAGGATTCTAAGTTTTCCAAAACATATAATTGGTCATGAGTATAAGTTTCTAAGGATGTTTATTTTTGACACTGCATTGTGCAGAAAATGAAAACTTAGAGTTTTGGGACATGTTCTATTGTCGCAAAAGTCCCTATTTTTAATTTTATGAAGAATTTTTATCAGCCCAACTGTATATCCTATTTTTAAATTGAAATCTTCATCCTCTCATTTGTAATCGAAACGGTATTTAACAATTGCTTACGCATGCGCAAAGGAAGCTAAGAGTTGTACGCAGGTATTCATTTGAATATATAACAAAAACTATCATTTTATATACTTATCTTTCAATCAAATTATAATAATTAGAATTGTGAAAATAATCAGGTATATATTTTGAAAATTTCTCATTTCTATGGAAACAACAAATTTTCAAGATTTTTGTTTAAAATCCGTTATGTAAAAGGCTAATTTAATAAAATGCTATTAAATAGAGTATTGAGCTTATGATTTACAAAATAAAAAGTGAGAAAATTATGTTAGCTCCTTTGTAAAATAAAGAGAATTTTCATGTAAATGACCTGATCTGGATCATCAAACTTTAGTGAGAAAATTAGTTTAAAATGGATAAGAATAAACGACTTTGCTTACAAAAAATATGTTCAATAATATAAAAAAATACCGAAAATATTTATGAAATTATTTCCATTGAAATTCATGAATCAAAAAGAAAAGCGGCTTGATTTACGTCTTTTTTAAAGTTATAAATATACACGAATGAAAGAAAAGAATTGTGAGTCATTTCTTAAAGAGATAACGAAACTGAGCTGTAGTTTCCTTTTATTACCTGCTGGCATTTCAATGCGGCGGTTGCAGTGAAAGTTCATCCGCTTGACATTTAAGTCCGGCCTTGAACCGGCGTCCTTTTCCCGTCGAAAAAAAAGAGACTGTATCTCTTTTTGCGTCAAAGGATTTTCCCTGCTTGATCCCCGGCGGGCAGAAATACGCTGAGGTTCATTGAGCTTTTTTGTTTTCCAAACATTCGAAACGGCCGTAGGGATCTACCCCTTCCTACCCCCCTATAAGACAAATGGTGGGAATAGAATTTCAAGTTGCCAGATAACGTCACATTCAGAGCAGGTGGTGGCATGAAAAATGATAGAGGATTACACAAGAATTCGCTGAAGTATGGACCAAAAGGGGGAGGGGAAAAAAACTCGGTGAGCGAAAGTAATGTGTTTATAGAACAGTAAATTCAATTTTTTATAGTCATTTCAAGGTCTGGTAATCACACAAAACAAACTCTGCCTTGAGATTCCACATAAATGTTGATGATAATTACAGAGCACCAGTAATATTATGAGATCCTTTACTAAAAGGAGACCAATAACTTTGTTGAAAAAAGTCAGCTTGATTGATTTAAATTTAGGTTTGGTTTCATTTCTTTATCTCTCTAAGGTCACTTTTTGTACATATGGGATCACTCGATTGGGACTAAGAATTTGAAAATGGATTCCAAACCACCAACTTTAGATTTTGGTAACGAATCCATGAATTGAGTCAATTCATCACCAGGTGGCGCTTCTACACTTGGTACTTGTCATATGACAAATTCCAGACATAACAGTGAATATTCATATTTGAATTTTGCAAATGTGTCCGATAGCAATAATTTATATTTAGTGTCACATTTAATAATAATATAAAAGAAATCGTTAAAACGCTGAATCGATTTTTTTTTTCAAAATCTTCTATATTTGAATACGCTGAATAATTTCCATTAATAAGTGAAAAACGTAGTATTTGACGAAGAATGAAAAACCGTTATCATGGCAAGAGAAATTTGTTGTTAGAATTGTTTTAGAAGAAATGATAAATGATAATAAAGCAGTTTATATTAGTTTGGAGAAAAAGTAATCCATTATTTTTTCGGTAGACGTCTGTAGTGATCGATATCTCGTGAGGTATCTATCAAACAATTTCAGATTTATGTTCGTTGGAAAGGTGACATTTGACACTAAAATATCCTCTTGAGGTTTTTTTTTTTTTTTTTTTTTGATTAATTCAGTTACGAGTACAAGGTTTTAAAAATGGAAGACAACAAACAGAAAATTCGATGCATTTTCGTTTTTCTCTTGTAACGGCGAAAAAGATAGCCGGGTGGCTAAAATTGTGAAAGGTGTTTATCGTCCTATATAAGACTGTAACAACCAGTTACGTACAATTTTTGTTTCGTCGATTCCATTCGGGTATTTCTGATGTTAGAGATGCACCTCGCATGTGGATACAGCATCGTCAAAAATGTCTATAAAATATCAAAAATGATCGAAGTTAACAGCATGTCAGCAGTCGTAACGCGCAAGACCTAAAAATCTACATGAAAGCTGTTTTAAACTTTTTTACAAAGCGAATCCAAAAGAAGTTACATAAAGTTCACGTAAAAATAATGGATTTCTTTTTCCCCAAACTAATATTATATCACTGATAAGTGATTTTTTATTTATTTATTTTTTTCCTGTTTTTAAATTATAAAGTGGTTGTTTCTTTCGTTACAGTTGAGATCATGTGTACGTCATATTTTTTTTATTATAATTGGTCTGTGAGTGAAACAAATGATCGTTTTCACCAATACTGTTGAATATATAATTTTGTCCACCCATCAAAAACAAGTAAATTTGTCAGTTGGATTAGCTCGTCAGTGAGTAGTTTAAAAGGAAATTTTGGCCAATATCTTAGTAGGATTAGTTATTTTATATATTATTGGAGATTTGTCTCTCTTGATACTGCTATTAAAAAATAAGTACTTATTAATCATTAAGCAAAGATAAATTTATTTCATATAAAGCACATTAAATATTAACATTTTACTGTTTATGCAAGCAATAAATTAATCCTAAAATCCACTTTATGGTTAATTTAAATCGGCAAGGAAAATTCAAATGGTTCCCCCCCCCCAAAAAAAAAATAACCACAGCTTAAATTTAGTCACCATTTTAATTTCTCAAAGAGAAAAAGAGAGTTTTAAAAAATTTGTTTTACTAAAATGCTTATTATTGACAGTACTGGAGACAAAGAAACAAAATGGCGAAATAAAATAAGTGCAGAAGTACTTGTAATCTATTAGATTCAAATCTAATAAAGTTTATGCAGCAGACCTATCAAATAAAACAAAAAAAATCCCAGAAAATATTTAACATGTGACTTTGATATCATATGAAACGAGCCAGTTGCAAAACTTAAGATACTAGATTTATATATATTAATTTTTTACAGAATGAATTAAAAATATCAAAATTATAAAAAGTGCAGAAAAACATGAACCTGAATGTTTTATAAATCTGAAAAATTTAACTATTTTCTCTCTGCTTATATAAAAATTTTAAAATTTATTATATCTAAAGATTTGAAGCTCCATGATCAGTATTAAATCATTTAAACTATTTCCGTGTGATATGACAAACTAATTCACACACAAACACTTGAACGAAAATCAAAATCAAATAATTCAAGCAATAAGTTGATTTAGTTGAAATGGAAATTTTTTATTTATTTAAGCAACAACTAATTCATTTGAAATATGGAATTATTGTAACAGTAATGGAGTTGTTAATTGAATGGTTAGTAATCTAATCTTCTGTTCAGTAATTTGTGGGTTGATTCTGAAGTAAATACGTATCGTGGATCGGAATACTCTAGATCTTGATTGGAAGGATCCATTTATACAGAACTTGTTTTAAACTAACGAATGAAATTGGAGCCCACCAGGGCCTAGAAATTAAAATTGTGTTCTTCGGATGGAAAGTTTTTGGTTTAATACCAGTCACTATTGAGAAAGGGGGTATGGATGTTTCATTTCTGATTTCCGTGTGGTATAGTTTCTGCGCATTCGATTTCTACTTTCTGCATCTTTCGGGGTGATTGCATTAAATTTTCCACCTTTGCAATACATTTATGTTTCCTAAAGTTTTCCTGGTTATTACTCCTTTTCAATATGTGTTATATATTCGATATCAATGAAAATAATACGTGGAAGATTTTCAAGAGTACCGCCCAACCTGTTTAGTGGTTAGCGTAACTGACTACGGATGGGGAGGACCTGGGTTCGAATACCGGATCGGGCATGGATATACTTTATCTCTCTCTCTCTCTCTCTGTGTTTCTTGTCCTTTCCTCAGATGATGGATGGATGAATGTGACCCGCCCTATTAACGGGTTTGTGGTGGTGTGGCGTGAGCGATGATACTCGTACCTCTGTGACTTGGTTCACTGGTGCCCACCGGGTAACGATAAAATGAGTAGCAGTTTCCGGCCTTGTTGTGGCAAATGGGTTAATGTACTTGTTCAAGGGTGCCCACCATTAGAAATGTTAAAAAAAAAAAAAAAAAAAGATTTTCAAGAGTATTATTATATTTTTAAGCTATATCTACACGGTATCACAATCTAACCTAATTTACAAAAATATCTGAATAGTAGAACAGTTTCCTAAAACGTTTTTGATTTTAATATAAGTTATTATATTATTTACTAATAGTATAGATATATAGATTGTGTGTGTGTGCTCTCTTACACTATATTTTCTAGAAAAAATTTAAAATTTAATTTTGTTTTTCGTTATTTTACAACTGGTATTTAAAATTTTCATTTTATATTTTCGAAAAAATATTTTGCTTATATTTATACAAAATATATGTTTGTTCCATTTACATATTTATCATTTTTTCTTATTGCGTATTCTTTTCATTTAAAACACATTAAGCGGAATTTGCAGTTCTGAAATTTTTTAACAGACTTACAACTCCTTAACTTTAGGAGGTACAGTAAATGTGAGGTGGAGTCATACGTCCCACCTCATGTTTCAGAAAATTTACTTCCTGTTATTTTTATTTTGAATATTCAGCTTCGTGTTCAGGCGATTTATCACAAAATGGAAAACTAAACAAACTATTTGATGAACTGATATTTGCCCTATTTTTCAAACTGAGTTATAAAAATCTATGATAGATTAATCTTTTTTCATTTTTATTCAGGAAACGAGACCAAAAATAAAACTGAACAAGATTCCAGATAGTGTTCTCTCACATTCTTAAAGCGGCACGGTTAACAAATCGCTCTGAATCTCAAAAAGCCTGCAAAGCTCTTTGTCTTCAAAATTCGTGAAATATGATGATGATGATTAACCTTTCATTTTTTTTCCATCTTCAATACTTCAAATTGATGAGGGCCATACTGGTTGCAAAATGCAGTCTGGAAACCAGTTTAATATTTCATAAAATAAAACTCTTCTTCAGGTGTATATAATACTGCTCGAAATTAAATCCAATTTAAAATATAGGTACTAGTATATTTAAAACTCGTGTTCTAAAAGTGACTATCGAATGATAACCAAACCCAGACAGATATGTAGGTTTGATTTTGTAAATAATAGATAAATTGAAATTTAATGATGATTGCTTACAGGAGGATCACCAATGGTTAGGTTATTGTGGTATGTTTTGGAGCTTCAAAAATTTACTTTAGCTAAAACTCCAGCACATTCAACATGCTTTTAGCAATGGTCAAATGAGAAATTGTATACTTGAGCTAACACATATTTCCTCCTTTCACCCCATGAGTTGAAAGTATTGAATGCTACGAAGCATTTGGCTACATAGACCTCTGAGGACAACGGTTAATATCCAGGTAATGGACCTTTCATTTTTAAGAGAGAAGAATAATAATTCTCGTTATGACATGGCTTAGAATAAACGTGTAGGTTATTGTAATATGATATCTGAATGTCTTTCATTGTTGATTGGAGATGATAAACACTTACAGTAGCTTTGTCATTTTGATTGAAAGCCAAATAATGCGGCCGAGATTGAGAAAACATCTTATTGAAATATTTACATCACATCAACAGCGGGAAATTAGATGCTACTTAATATTAATGAGTAATTCTAGCATGGAGATCATCTCCTTGCTCAGGTATCGAAACCCATACCTTCCGTTCACAAAAATGTTACCTTTTCTTACAGATTTTCGTTTCACTTAGCACACACCAAAAGATCCCGTTACAAGGCGACTTAATAAAGTCATTTTATTTTAGTTTTAAAGATTCATAGAGAGAGAAATTAAAAATTTTGATAAGATAACGTATGAAAAGAAAGAATGTAAAAATTAGTATTTTTAACGAATACTTGAAATTTGTGTGAGTGATCATTGATACAAAATCAATTGCAGTATTTTTTGACAAAGTACCACAAAAGTTTCAAAAATTAAAAATGCCTGCTTTTCACCAAATACAAAGACTTAAAGACCATGCAGGAATTCCCTCTGACATACTTTTCAGAAGAAAAAATTTTTAGCCAAATTGATTGTACTCTGTATCAAGATTCTACATCTTTTCTTTTAGGAAAGCAAAAATATTACAAAAATTAGGTTTCGATGAGTTTGAGCTTCAGTTTAATTTTTTGTCATTACTTTTAAGCCAAAGAACAATACTTAAAAAAATGACATTGTGTTTTGTCAAAATTCATTTATTGTTGGATGATAATAATCAAAGCAAATTCCTGTGTTTGTGTGTAGTTCAAATGTAATAGGCAAAGATAAGGTGAGGGTAATATTAGTTTGGGGAAAAAGTAATCCATTTTTTTTTCAGTAGACGTCTGTAGTGATCGATATCTCGTGAGGTATCTATCAAACAATTTCAGATTTATGCTCGTTGGAAAGGTGACATTTGACACTAAAATATCCTCTTGCGGTTTTTTGTTTGATTCATTCAGTTACGAGTACAAGGTTTTAAAAATGGAAGACAACAAACAGAAAATTTGATACATTTTCGTTTTTCTCTTGTAATGGCGAAAAAGATAGCCGGGTTGCTAAAATTGTGAAAGGTGTTTATCGTCCTATATAAGACTGTAACAACAGTTACGTACAATTTTTGTTTCGTCGATTCCGTTCGGGTATTTTTGATGTTAGAGATGCACCTCGCATGTGGATACAGAATCGTCGAAAATGTCTATAAAATATCAAAATTTATCAAACTTGACAGCATGTCAGCAGTCGTAACGCGCAAGACCTAAAAATCTACATGAAAACTGTTTTAAACCTTTTTACAAAGTGAATCTAAAAGAAGTTACATAAAGTTCACGCAAAAATAATATATTTCATTTTCCCCAACCTAATATTTTTGAAAGAATGTCTGGATTGATGTGATATAAGATTTAATACTATCCATGTTCAAGAAATAATCTTGTAAGCAAAAAAGAAGTTTTGTTTATATTTAATAAGTTTTTCAAGCATTGATGTACATTTCCAAACATCTATCTTACTCTCTCCTAATACTTATGGTTAGCTATCTTTACAGCTATACTGGTCTATCAATCCACTGCTTCTATTGACTCCCCTAACTTCTAGAATTTGCTCTTCATCTCTCTTTTGTTCTTCATTCAATTTTTAAAATATGAGTTTCATATTAAACTGAGTGATTGGTTGTAAGACCTGCATGGTTGCTGACTTCTACCGAACTAAACTACTCATTAGCAACCAACCTCTCATCATTTTGAATCATAAAGAGACAAATCAATCAACCTAGATTTGTATTATTAAATGTTTTGCTGTCGAAACTTAAAAATGAAAGAAAATATATACTATTATGTTACAAAACTATAGTTACAAAGTTGATAGTGATTACGAATTGATTTTGGCACTATTACTACTATAAGGAATTGAAGCATAACAGATGGTAATAATAAAAACAAATACTTTCATACCTTAAAAATTAAAAATTCGACTTAAAACATTTTTATTTTATTTTTTATAGTAAATAACAGTAAAAAAAATATGATTTTTTTAATAAATAATGATAAGTGATGTGGTTTAAAAATATTTTCTGAATCAATATAAACATTCCCCTACTAGATGAATAAAAACTCGAAATTATTGTCGTTTAGTTATTCGTTTTAAACCATAAAATTTTAATCTTAATATACTGATTTTACGTGCATAATATATATTGATAGTATAAAATTTCTTTTTTATATTTTTAATAATTCTAATCATGATGTCATAATATATAATTTGTAATAATCATATAAAACTTCTAACTGTAGATACTAGTTAAAACAAGTATTTTTAACTTTAGAAATAATAAGAATGTTTAAAATGTTTTAGAGTTTAGTTGGTTTAACTTATTAAATTCATTAAACCGATCTCTGTGTGATGATTAGGAATATGTTTCAAAGCACATGCCTTATTCATGCACAAATTAATAATAATGTGTAAAAAAAATTACCGAAGAATGATCAAATATTTCATTCTGTGTTGCTTAAAATTAGTATTTCATTAACATTTATTGCAATAATTATAAAATAGACCAGTTTCTCGTCTTTTGACAAAATCCAAGTAGTTTGAATTTTGGATATTGATTATTTTATCACATTTGTTTCTGTTTTTAAAAAAATGCTAAGTAAAAAATGTATCAGTATAGTAAAAGTATTTTTTTATGTAAAAAATATAAAATATCAAAAATAAGAAATGCATAACATGAGTAAACCTACAATATTATATTCTGCCTTTACCTTTTTATATTCTTAAAATACATTTTATTTTCTGTAAATGAATATACCTTATTATGTAGCAATCTGATAGTTGAATGCTTATTTCAATTTATTTGTTTGATTTTCAACTCGAGCATAAATGCTGTTAGTAGTTCAAAATTTTCAAATTTCTTTTCAAGAGGTTGATTTCGGTTGAATTAATTTAGTTCTGTGCAAGTAGTTGTATTGTAGACTCATAAATAAAACCAAACTTCATTATACACAATTTTTTATATTTTATCTAAAAAACTAAAATTAGGGAATGTTTTGTAAATTCATACTAGAAGGGAATCACATAAAATTCTAAGAATTTAATAGTATTTTTATAGTTAAAATGAAGTATGTTCTTAATAATAGTAAAAGCAAATAATACCTAAGAAAATTTTTTTTTTAAAATTTTTTCATAAAACTCGCAAATACTTAAATAGAAATTCAGTTAATTTTAACTCTCTTTTAAAGCTTTTGTAGTTTATATCTGTCTATTTTACTCCAACTAGAGTTACATAATGGACTAAGTGATAACTTCAAGTCCTCTATTTTAAATATTTACCCAAAATCAGAGGACATGTATTAGACGTAATGTTTAATGGTCAAGGGAAAGGAAAAAGCAAAAAGGTTAGTCCTATTTAGTGATTGTCGCGCTACTCTTCAAGCAATTCAAAGGGGTTCTACAAGACTCATCATAGGTATACACAAAACACTTTACAGGATTTTCCATTTGACGAAGCAGTGCATCATGCAGTGGATACCTGCGGATATTGTTGAAAACGAGATAGAGAGTGCCTTGGCAAAAAAAAAAAAAAAAGGCAAGGAAATTAAACACCAACGGAGTTACTCATGCCACTCTTATCTTTATCAATTCGTTGGCTAGTGCAAAACTAATTGATAGAAAAATCGAAATCAAGTACCAAATTCCAGAAATCAGTATCAATATAACCAGCACCAATACGCTGACAAGACTCAGTACAGGCAACTTCAGGGGGACACCTTTTTAATCGTCCCGGTATCCTGCCAAAATTGCAGCAACTAAGAGACAACCCATGGGGGCAGATTTATACAAAGAAAATTGTCTTCACATCGCAGATGCTGTACATAAGACCTTTGGTTTTATTTGAATTTTTTTCTCTATCCATGACATGAAACCAACCATCAAGGAAAATAGTATTTATGTAGGCAAGATTTCATAGCTGAATAATCGCATTTCTGGTATTGAGTTTAATAGTTCTTGAATTCGACTTCCATCTCGTGGTAGACTATGCTAGTCAGGTGGTAAAAGTTATCACTGCCTTGTCTAGAAAAGAGCAGATTCAATTTCTGATCCTACCGAAACATGCCATATTGAGAATATCTATACATGTTGAATGTCACGGCATTGAGAGGATAGTGTCAGATTATGTATGAACCTCATAATTTGGTTATAGTGCAAAAGGATAGGACTATTGGCCGTGTCGAGAGGCTTCAGTCAATATAAATAAGCCAATGAAAACGTGCCTCAACAACCAATTTCATCTTTAGATCTATGTTTGCAGTTGTTTGAAATTCATCCTACATTATGTACGATTTAATTAGTTCTCATACGTATGGCCAAATTTTTAACTTATTAAGCCTACTCTCGAACTTTTGGCTAAATGATTTATAGGTTCTATATCCATTTTGAATGTGAATTTTACACTTATCTGGAATTCATTTTAAGCTGGATCGAATGATCTCTCTTGTGCTAACTGCAAACATAAAACCACAAAATTTCTTATGAGCAAAATAAGACAGTAGAAGGGGACAAATAAACAACTAACCTCGGCCAGATTATAAAAGAATATACTATATTTTGGCTATGAGAGTGATTCCTTTGAATTTTCTGAACTCAATTGAATGCATAACATTCTGACTATTGGTTCAACAATTCTTGTATTCAACGTATCTCTAGATTAGATGTTTATAGTGTTTTGAAATTCAATTTGAATGGGAGAACCTCGTCAAATTAAGTCTCTTGTGTAAGAAATGAATGCAGAATTAGAAGAAAACCAAATTTCTTATATGAAAGCCCTGATCAAACAGCGTTGAACAACAAATAGCTATTATCAAGTTGACATCTAAGGGGGTCTATTGTTAGGACAGCTGTTTTACCGGGTTCAATTTCAGTCACTGTTGAGCAACAGGAGATTGATGTTCTATTTTTACTTTTTGCGTGAATCCTTGTTGGGTGGATGCTTGAGAGTTTTCGAGGTGTCTTTACTTATGGCATATGGATACTCCCCACTATTTGAAAAATCCTTCCAAACGGTAATTACGTGGTGGTCGTTAAACTGGCTATTGAAAGCTTAAGGTGATCGGCAACTGGTTTAACAAAATTGACTCCTGAATGCTTAACACTCTGAACTCCACTTTAACATACAGTTCATACATTCAATTTCGTCATCAGGCATAAATATTTATTGGAAATGTATTTTAAAACATTAATCCCGAGTTTGATCAATCCTCATATGGAAAATCTGTCCGAAGATTGTCCAACTAAGGAAAACTACTATGTATCATCTTAATGAAATAATTAGAAATGTTGATGAAACAAAGCAAATTCAGAAATGATATTTTCAGTTTTATGATTTTAATTTTTATGAAGAGAAACATATCTATTTCTTTTTAATTTAATAGGAGTTGGTTCAGTTGATACAAAAAAATGTGTGGAGTATGTTATATTTTTTTCATTTTGAAGACAATAACTTTAAATTATTTCTCATCTTAAAGGAATAATATGCATGAATTAAAAAAAGTGAGAAAGTTGTTAAGAGAAGAGTTTCCCTTTGAAGAGTGTTTAACAAGAAAATGGAATACATTTTATTATAATTATTGTAAATCTGTTTTTAATCTCCTATTCTTTATTTCATACTGCTGATTTCTGGGACAGTCTTATTTTAAGGCTTAATGTTGTATCTTAATCTTTAATGAATTTCGATTACATACATATTTTGCTTACAAATCAATCTTTATTTCCAGCAAGTGAGTAAACTTGTAATTGTTTAGATTTCCAATAATCAATTTTCAATATGTTTAACACATAAATTTATGATTCTGTTTCTTTCTAATTTGTCCTTTTGTATTTAAATAAAGAGTCTAGTACTAGTTAACATTTTGTTCCAGTGATTTCAATTAGATCTGGATCTACTGTTTAATATTAATCCAAACCATTATAAATATCTAAGCCCCATATGGAAATCAAAACCATAAACAATTGAATCGAAGGCCTGAGTTCTACCTTTTCCGTTACAGCTCGTCTTTCAAATGTTGACATCGGTGAAAAAGTTCACTAAATTATTTTAAAAAATATTAAAAGTATGAAAAAAATCAATTTATCTTGTTATCCTCTAATTTGATCAAAATTCAGTATTCTTAAGTATCTCTTGGAAGAACTATCTTTGGGAGCGAGTGATTTTGCAATCGAGCTTCATTTCAAGCATCACTAACTGTATATTTTAACCATCAACTTATTTCTTGACATCTTTGTATTTATCATTTTATCAATGTATAAAATGACCATAAATTTAAGCAGAGAAGCGAACACCACGGCGTTATAGGTTCTTCAATTAACGGGAATAATCTTGACATTAGAGATTTTGAGTTAAGTGTGTGAAGCTGGTTTACTAGACAGATTGAACTCGGTGGTTAACGTCAGGGTTAAACAGATGGGTGCTTTGTTCTTTTGTTAAGTCAGAAATATACTTCTGAAATGAAGATGGTCAATCCAGATATTTTTCGTCTTTAAAATCCATTATTTATTTTTTGCAAAAACGCATGGATTATAATTTCAATTTTCAGATTATTTGAAGATCAAGAATTTTATAATTTATCTCTTTTTCATTTTTTTTACAATACAACACACACACACACACACACAC
>JAPDSC010091335.1:7464-25836 GCA_026290005.1 Latrodectus geometricus | reverse complement strand
GCATTACGGGAAGGAAAATAGACCTGGAATATTTAAAAAGTATGTTTTCTCGAAAGAATAATCTTCAACTTTATCAGATGTATCACCAGCTATCTTCTGGTTACAAGACCGAAAATTTTTTACTCTAGTTAGTATCCAGAAAACGGAACTTATTGCATTTATATCACATTAGAATAGCCCTTTAGACAACGTAAGATACATTAAATGCATTTGGAAATAATGCTACATCATTTGTCTGACTTTATCAAATAAAATTCTAAATTATCACACTTGTTCATAGAGCGATTATCACAAAGGAGGAAACCAGGAAAACTTCAAGCCTGCAGCTTGACATGTATATGATGTGGACAAAAAAATAACAATTTGGCTACAAATATCTATTTTTAATATTTTTTCTATTAATAAAACCTTGTTTTTTTACTGCAAGGTCGTGATAAGTGTTGAAGTCGATAATTTAAAAAATACAAGAAGCAGTTATTTAATACTGTAGTATATCTTAAAGACATGATTTGTTGTCAATAATGAAAGGACAGCGAACTACTTGAAGATATCTTTATTTTGTCATTATTGTCCGATGGAGGCGCATCTTTTTCTTTCGCGTCTCAGATGACATGGTGGCTGAAATGCGTGATACTGCTCCTGCCGCAAACACGCAGGGAAGCAGCGACTCGTGAAATGGGTCTCATTCTGCCACACTCGAGAGCCACTTTCACTGCTGGCCACGTGACCGCGCCGGCTGGCGATTCTCCTTCGGACACCTTCCCGGAAGTGGACACTCGTCTACTGCCCTCTTTCTCCTCCAACCCTCCGTTCTTCTGAAATGAAAAAGATTAGAAAAAGGTTATATCATTTCTTTCACTCTCGCTGTCACACCTTTCTGAGTGGAGCGTAACTCGACCGTTAAGAATAATATTTCCGATTGATGAACGAAACCGTTAAATGACGTCTGTGTTGTTGCATTGCTTATGGATAATTTTTCGGGATTCTCTCATGCAAACTTTTCTTTTTGAAATGTAGTTCATCTTAATAGGCATTACCATCTAGAAAGAAGGTCGAAATGTCTCACATGTTTCGGTTTTAAATGTCTTATAAAAGCTTTTTGCTATTGGGTTGTCATCTGCCAGGTAGCAAAACTTTAATATCTGGGCTTATCATAATATGACTATAAAACTGTTTACGTCTAACGGCCGTATTCACCAACCAGAGTTATACGAGGTTTCAGAGTAAAGGGCGAGTTAAGTCATGAAACGTTATTCACCACGACAAAAACAGCGAATAACTCGCCTATATGTAACCCTAGAATAACCCTATGATTTCGGAGTGTTAGCGCCGAGTCAGCAAACAATGGCGGACTTAAGCGATATGTTTGTTGACATTGATGTGCAAGATTGCTAGCCAATCAGAAGCCGTCTTACATGTCGTGTTCGGTTAACCCCAAAGTTGTTTTACACGAGAATTTTCCCACTTCGTGAATAAGAATCGGCGAGTCATGCTAGTGTTGAGTTATATCCGAGATGGGCTACACTCAAGTTAATTCGTGTTTAGTGAATACGGCCGTATGTAGAAGGTACCAGATTCTACCCCAATCACTCTAGAGTTGCAGGATATGGTTGTTGTGTTTGTTCTTTCTGCATGTACATTTGCAGGGTGGGCGTTAGGAAGTTTTCTGGATTTTTCTCTCTGATTTAAAGTCTACTCTTTATTTTAAAAAAGTCCTTTTCGAAGTAGAATACGTTCATATAAATGTGGACGCTTTCAATGCCTGAACAACTTTAACAGAAATGTGATTCACTACAGAAGTTCAAAATCAGAGTCCCATTGTGAGATATGACACCGTTTAACGGACTTTTTAACTTTATAATTATTGGAAAGTTTTCATAAGAATCTGCAGCAAATATCCTAGTAGGAAATATTTTCAGAGATAGTGAGAAACAGAGATATAAAATATATCTATCTCTTTATTGCTAAAGAATAGTTTTATCTATTGTGTATAAAATATGTATGATCTCTGAAATTTGTTTTATTTCTGAAAATCCAGTGTATAGTTTAGCTAAACATGCACAAATTTTTATAAGTTCATAAATTTAGGTTAATCTGCTTACACGAAGCCTCGAAAATAAATTTATTTTCTTTAAATTAATTTATATAATCTTTATGTTGGGCCTTATGTATGTATTAGTTATAGAAATAAATCTTTTTCGGGGCCTATTAATAAATATTTATGAAGAAAAGTTAGTTTTCACTTGTTGCCATTCGATGATAGGAATTTTTTTTCTGCGGATTGAAAGAATTAAATGAATACCGATAACTTTTTAACACCTTATAATGGATAAACTAACAACCATGTACTGTTGTTAGTCATTTGAAATTTACCGAGTCTTTCCTCCTAGAACACTTATCAAAATACGGTGAGATGGATTGCCATGCAGAAAGTGAGAAAACTCTTATGCACCCACTCCGATAAACGTACTTTCAGGAAGTCTAAATACTAAATCCTTCACCATTTTGTTCGACAGTGCCTGGGATAAGAGCAGGAGTTATTTTTCCTAGAAGCTCTTAAGTTTTCCAAATTCCCTACTTTATTATATGTCCATACGATCCAGTGTTTACAAAGAGTCCCCTTAGTATTGGAGACTAAATACACTGAAAGGAAAAGGAGCTCCTGTAATTACCGGGAAATTTTACAAGTTCCGGGAAGTTTCGGTAATGTAAACAGTCAAAGACTGTCATGCTGAGAGAATCTATGTTTGTTTATCTTTTCGAAGTTCTAATACTCCGGCGTTGATATAACCTGGAGAGCAAGTTGCCAACTCTAGTGTCAAACTTTTCACTTGGCCGCGTGCCGAAATGTCAAAGTTGATGGCTTTGGTTCGATTGGTAGAAATATACAGCCGGAAACGTATTGCAATACCCTAATCTAACAATCTTCAAGAAGACAAGCTGTACTGTCAACTCAATAGTTATAGTTCAACAATCAATTCTTTTCTAGAACTTGGATAGTTGTAGTGGTTGGGTAACCCTTTTGAAAGCCACGAATTCACTCCTGTAACGAAATATGACTTTAGAGTACAAACCAAATCTAGAATGTAAATAAAAGATATTTTAAACATTTATGTAATGTCCAAAATATCTTTAAAATAGCTTCCATTTGTTCAATTATCTACCATGTGTTTGGTATCAAATATATTGACTAAATATAGAGGATAAATTAATATCCGAAAACAGTATGTGATTTTATAATATCCACAGCATATAATTGCTTTATGGAGTTTTCCTTAGTGATGAGCTGAAATGCAGTGTCTTATGTAAAGAAACACTGAAAACTCTTAATTTCCCTCCAAAAAGACGTAATCATCGCAGCTCATATCTCCTGTTCAGCAGTGGCTAGAATCGAACCCGATACCTTGCTTTCTGAACAGAGCAGTTTTACATCTAGACAACGATAAGTCGAACAAAAGCTTAATGTAAAATAATTATCCGAGTTTGATAAAAACATATATCGCATATAGAAAATATTTCAATATTTTACTATCTCAATTTGTCTTACTAAATTGGAAATATCCTTATATAAAAAATATGATACCTTTATAAAACTAAATTGAAAATATCTTCTAAATTACCATAAACTAAACTGGAAATATTTTTATTTTATAGAAAAAAGATACCTTTATAAAACTAAATATCCGATAAACAGAATCAATAGAAATATGTTTCATGCTTCTAATTTTATTTTTTCTAATCCCTGAGAATTTGCCTAAAACGTGTGGTTTTTAATCAAGTTTGTCATATGTATATGCAACATCATTACGTCAAAAGCAAGGACTGCTTGACAGAAAAATATCAACTAGCACAACAAATTACTAATCTTGTTTTTTAAATATTGAGAGCAACTTAACAGGCATTGAAAAATAGTTTCTTATATAATTTACCTTGAGTATTAAAATTTCAGCAATTTAAGAGATTTCCACGAGTCAGTTTTTGTTTCATCAGTATAGTTTTTGTTTTTCGCGCTCTAAATACACAAATTTGGTGTTTCTCTCAGTAGTATAATAAATTACATTATTCATTCACTTTTTAACGACAAAAACGATTGAGGATTTCGGTATCGATAAAATTATTTCTGTTTTGTAATTATTTGTAAAATAAAAAAATTTTTCTTAAAAGTTAATTTCATCTCTATCAAGAAATGATATATATGTGTACATTTTAAACTATACGTTTCTGTCATTAAAGGTACCTTAGTGGATAAAAGTAAATGATTTATGAAAATTTTTATTGTGTAAGCATAATTACATATATTTATAATCACTTTTATTATATTTATGTTTATTTAAATATTTTATTACTATACATATATATTAAACTAAATTCAGTGGCATGACAGCCCCATAGGGACAAATGCATAGCCTAACGTGAACCCTTCCCCTAGTGTTATGTATATTAGGTTGGGGAAAAAGAAATTCTTTATTTTTACGTGAACTTTATGTAACTTCTTTTGGATTCGCTTTGTAAAAAGGTTTAAAACAGCTTTCATGTAGATTTTTTGGTTTTGCGCGTTACTACTGCTGACATGCGATTAACTTCGATCATTTTTGATAATTTATAGACATTTTCGACGATGCTGTATCCACATGCGAGGTGCATCTCTAACATCAAAAATACCCACTGAATCGACGAAACAAAAATTGTACGTAACTGGTTGTTACAGTCTTATATAAGACGATAAACACATTTCACAATTTTAGCCACCCGGCTATCTTTTTCGCCGTTACAAGAGAAAAATGAAAATATATCGAATTTTCTGTTTGTTGTCTTCCATTTTTAAAACCTTGTACTCGTAACTGAATCAGTCAAACAAAAAACCACAAGAGGATATTTTAGTGTCAAATGTCACCTTTCCAACGAGCATAAATCTGAAATTGTTTAATAGATACCTCACGAGATATCGATCACTACAGACGTCTACCGAAAAAAATAATGGATTACTTTTCCCATGATCGAAGTTAACCGCATGTCAGCAGTCGTAACGCGCAAGACCTAAAAATCTACATGAAAGCTATTTTAAGCCTTTTTACAAAGTGAATCCAAATGAAGTTACATAAAGTTCACGTAAAAATAATGGATTTCTTTTTACCCAACCTAATATATATATATATATATATATATATATATATATATATTAAGAACATGTGTATAAAGGCATAAAGGCATTTATATGATATTCAATAAATGTTGCGTACATGGGTAATTTGCTAAAGATATTAAAATTTTGAATAATAGATGCAAGCAATTTTTCAACCAAAATTATAAGGTTAGAAAAGTTGTTTCTGTGGCTGAAATGCTAAAACTCCGATCTTGATACAGAAAAGAGTATTACTGTTGATAGTGTTCATGCACATTAACTTATTTTCCATCCTAATTTTTAATATGATATATTTCGCCTGTTAGTAGCGTTATGTTTTCATTTTTCTGAGAAAATTTTTAATTCATCCAGTACCTATGGTCTAAAGTTTGCAGCATTCTTATCTGAGATAAAAATCACACCAACAGACATGTTGAAGGTCGGAAATATAACCTGTTGCCGTTTGATCAGTCTATGTAAAGTCCTAAAAAAAGATTTCAACTGGAGTATCATTTGACAGAAATAAAGAGCTAATTGTTTGCGCTTAATAAGCTCCAAACTAACAAAAATAAAATAACAAAAAGTGAAATATAATAAAAATAAACGTTTAAATTTAAAAAAAATACTCGCTTTTTTTTGGGGGGGGGGGCAAAGTGATAATATTGCCCTCTCTCGAGAATTATATTTCTAATTATCATTAAACAGTAGACGATGGATGTTATGTTGAATGCATGCATTACTATCTGAATGCCGCCTACTCTGTCTAGTGGTTAGCATGCCTGACTGCGGATAGGGAGATCTGGGTTCAAACCCTGGTTCGGGCTTGGATGTACTTTCTCTCTCTTATCTTTGTCCTTTCCTTGTATGAATGGAGTATGAATGGTTACGTACCCTGTGAACGAGTACCTATGGCATGGGTGTTCAGAGGTCAAGTCAGTCTTCTGTCCTTGTGGTTCCTCTCCAAAAAAAGCTGCATACTACCCTATGCCAGATCTTCTGGACCTGGTGTGAGCTTTCCTGCACCAGGGGGCTAAGCAACAACATCACTATCTGAATAGTTGCGGGTTTTCGGTCTTTATTTCCTAAAGACACTTTAATACTATCCATTGTCTATGAAAATGTCCTTTATTGATAATTTCTTTCAGTTGATAAATGAATATTAAATTCTAAAACAACATCATGAATAAAAAATTATTTTATTTCTAATTTTTTTAAAAAAAAAACAAAAAATTTGTGCTAACAGATGTTGAAGATTGCCCTTCCAAATCATTTGTTATGAATAATAGTATGCATTAAATACAATAAATTTCCCTATATTGGATATAATTAGGAATAGCTTGATGAGGAAAAGAATTTTTTATTATACGTAAGTCAATAAATTCAATACCTGATCTAACAATGAATCTTTTTGAGAAAACATATATACGTAAAATGCTGAATAGAGTCCATTGTCCCTATATTGATATAGTATTTACCTTCCTCATCACTAAACCTTAGGATCACAATTACGAGGCATTTGACAGGGATTAGTGATTTTAACTATCAAAATTAGTTAGCCAGAAATTACAATAATATAACTCAGTCTAAAATTTAACTAATCTTTACGGTTTTTTTTTTTTTTCTTATTAAACTTACTTGAGATTTTCCTTGAAAAGATCAAAAATCCTTAAATAAAAATCCATCTCATATATTTAAATTTATATATCTTATTTCCATCAAAATTAATTAAATTTAAAGTAAAAGAGGCTTTTTTGAGTGATATCTTTTGACATATTTTTCATTTAATTTATAAAATAAGTATACATATTTTCTTACAGCTTAGCTATTATGCGAACAAAACATTGGATTTTTAATTTGGTTTTTTACCTCATGTTTAAAAATAATCAAAAAAAAGTAATTTTTGGGAAATAAGCCATTGAAAGAGATCGTTTTGACGTAAATCGAAATCTAAAACAGCATTTATAAATGCATTTGACCTTCAAATAATGTCATTTACTTCAAATGCGTGACCATCGCCATTAAAAGGATTTCAGACGGCACCGTTATGTAATTTGTCTCGATATTTATTCATCTATAATTACAACTTGATTTCAAACAATAGGAAAATTGCAATACAATTATAATGATGCAATATTTAAATTTAGATTTAAGTATTTTATTTCCTTCTTAGAAAAAAACCGTTTCAAATAGATGAGGTTATTAAGATACATTTAAGCTATATATTTCTGTCTTCCGAATTTGTTACACACGAGAAATATCTTATCATTTTGAACAATAGTCAAATGACGAAGCTGACTACTGAGACAAAAAATTTTCCTCTGTATAATACACCAGAGGGTTTTTGGGAACTTTTAATATATATGTACTCCCTTTTAGAGACAGTCTTCGGCTGGGTCTGGTATTGAACCGACAACTCGTCTAGCATGAGAGTGACGCCATTGTAATACCATTGAACAACGCATTAATACATAGACGTTAAGTGAATTATTTTAAGTTACAATATAATACTGAGACAATTGGTATTTTTAACATTTGATCATACTTAATCTTTAGTTCTAAATTGAAATTCTAAATTGAAATTCTAATAAGTAGAAAAACTATTAACATTTATCTGTATTTGATAGGGTAAATGAGTAGGATAAGTGATTTTTAAGGTAAGAAAAAAAAGTATCTGCTCTATAAAATAATGATTCAGACTTTAAATTTTAAATTACTATTTTAATATATTTATAATGAATAAAATGAAACCTACATAACAATAATATCCTTGTCAAAATAATTTCGGCAAACTTTTGTGATAGTTCTACTTAAATTAATGCTTAGAATTTTTTATTATTTAGTCAGTATAGCTTTTTACTAACAACTTTTATCTTTTTATTAATCTTTTACGAGTACATTAGATACTATTACCAGATTTGAATTAAGATATCGTTAAATCTTTAATATTTCACGGAAAATTAAAAAATAAAGATATTCGCCTAAGAGGATTTACGATTTTATATCATTGATAACGTATCAAAAGCATTAAATATTGTCGATGTCTTATCTACTATCACCATTCGGTGATAGTAGAAAAGTATCGAATACCTAAAATTAAGCTAAATTCCTCTTTCTTTGTTACTCTATACATTCAGTTTCTCCACACAAAAACTCTTTCGAGGTGTCCTCAATTTTAGGATGATTCTTTATCATTATAAACATCCAGACTAGTGGTGGGAATCGAATTTATTAACTGCTGAACTGAAAATAATATTGCTAACCACTCAGCAACTTTTGCATCAATCCCTGAAATGAATAGAAAAATTGTTATTACTGAAGACAAACAATGTTCACAAAGTTCAAAATTACAAAGTTCAGCATTAAAATAGTATATAAATCCACGATAACATGAGCTAAGATTAGGAGATCTTCATGCTTGACTAGTAGAATTTTTTCTTTAGCGATCATTGTTGAGATGGTAGTAATTCGTTTGATTGTATGGTCCTTTGTTCGAAGCATCGCTTTCTTGTAAATGTAATTACACATCATTTCTTCTTTAGGCTAAACTCTAGAACTTTTACCTGATGTAAAAACAATCGTTTACTAAAATAATATCCATTTCACGATGAATTTTGAAGTAATTTTGCTAACGCGAATCTACTAGACTCTTGTTGGCGCAGCATGTCCTTTCTTGGACCTCACGCCATAAAACCCAACCAACCAACCTGCTAGATTATAACTCTTTTCTTATTAAAAAATAAAATGAAATTATTTGAAACGTCTCGGAATATTTTATAAGAAGCATTTTGCTTAAAATGTTTTAATGAATTTAAGAAGATCAGAAAGTTATGAATTATTACCGCTTCTAGTCTAATTTTTACTAATTAGTGTGTTCCAGTCCCACCTTGGATATAGATATTTGTAGTGGTTCGAAATTTGCATAAACTACAGATATCGATTCAATCAGACTTATTTTGAAAAATGTAACAATAGAGTCCCAAACAAACTGAAAAAAATGTAACCTTGCAAATGAAAGCGTATACACTTTTACAATTCACGAGTTTTGTGAGAAGGTAGCCGAGATTTTGTGCCTTTTTGATACTTTGCTTTTTTAGCATAGTTAAACATATTTTTTAAATAATTAAAGAAATGATTTGGAGGACCATTATATAAAAGCTTCCGGTTACAATTCTTTTACCGAGGAATTTACCTTCAATCAGAGTATAACCTTTCCTCCTACATGATTTCTTTTAAAGGAAAGAGTGGTAACGCATTCTTTTAATAACTCAATGCGGGCAACCCTGGGAATTGGATCATCTAAGTAATTTGACCTCGATAGATCATTTGTAATATTAATGTTTCGCGGTTTTGTTGATTCCGAAAAATCAATGTTAAATAAATAAATTTATTTGCTAACTCACGATTTTCATTTATTTTGGTAGGTCAAGTATGAAAAACCCTTCAATTTAACTTCTGAAATGCTGAAAAATAATTCAACTCACTAATTCAACCATTTCGCTGAAAATTCTACTATAAAGATTTTTCGTTGAAAACAGTGTCAGATAACTCTAAAACTTAAAATACCAGTTAAATTTAATAATTTATTTTGTATAATTTTCGTGAAGTCAGTTAAATTTGATGAGATTATTATAGTCTGTTGGGTAAAGTTATGTTCCCCTACAAGAAACCGCCTCAATATTTTTATATCATTACTCTAGAAGGGACCATATGATTTAAAAAAATTCATAAGGTCCAATGCTCATTTTCAGATTTGGCATGCATGGATAGCATGGTGCTATCTTAGATTTTGACCTCGTCACTTAATTGTTGATTAAAATTACAAGGCCGTTATTTATCTTCAATTCCTTTAAACATCATCATCTTTGATACCACAACCTTTGCTGGGCCTTCACCTCCTTTAAGAATTTTTCCCATTCTTTACTTATTTCAGATTAAAATTAGACATTTTTAATCTCATTGTTTCCTTTTTAATTCAATCTTGGTCATCTAACTCTTGGTTTTTCTCAGTCTCTAGATCCTTTAAGTTTTCCCTAAGAGTATTTCTCATGCTTTTAATGAGTTTAGTAGGAAAAAATGAGCAATCTGAAATAATATAGCTAACTCATGTGACACACACACAAATTCGAAATAAGAAATAAGCATGAGTATTTTAATTTATTTTAGGGCATAAGCCGTAATGATAATTTGTAAATATAGGAATGAACTATCCATGGCCTAATGGTAAGACAACTCTCTTCAGGGGAAAGGTCTCGGGTTCGCTTCTAGTTACTTTTGAATAGTGGGCAATGGATGTTCAATTCTGTCTACTACAAGCACATTTGTTATGGAAAGATGTATGGAAGTTTTCTAAGTTTCCACTCTTGCAACTCGTAAATTCGACCCCCTATTTGTGAAAAGTCCTCCCAGAATGCAAATGTGGTGCAAAATATAGAATTCCATGAAAGAGTCTAGTAAAGAAAAATAAAATACAAATTTATTTAAATTGTCAATTTTTTTTCTTTTTGTTTTTATTAATTTCAAATTCTTAAAAAGATTCCTTTATTTGATATAGTAAAACTCGAATATTAGAAAATTTTTTTTGTATAAATTGCATAATAAAATCTATGAAGTATTCAATCCATCTATAATGCGATACTGTAGACGAAGGCATACAACGCAAAGTGTACTTGGTAAATATTCCAGATTGGAATTGTTGCTGCAATAATAGGTTATCAAGATTTAAGTGACTTTGAACTAAGCGTCATATTGGCGTATAAAACATGAGACATGCATCTTCGAAGTAGTTATAAAGTTTGGATTTTCGCACGTACGACAATTATACAACTGTATCAGAAAATATCGACTATGCGTTAGTACGCTATATCTAACTAACAAGAATTTTTAAACAAGATAAGCATTCCTGAAATTGCTAGGAATTTCAATGCTGGAGTACCAACAAATGTCAGTGTGCAAGCAGCACAACGAGCCATCGTTAGTGTGGATTATTAAAGTCGTAGCCCATATAGTGTTTGCTACTGTTCACAGCATGACACAATGATTACACTGCTATTGGATTGTCGATGATTGGAAACAAATTTCCTGATCTCACAAATTTTGGTGTTATTTATATCGGGTGGATACAAATCAAACTAAAAAAATATGATGGCCACCGTAAATGCAACACTCTGTAGAAAGCATGCAAATAGGGACGTGGTTGCCTGGTTGGCTAGGGCGTCCTTCTCATTACCGGAAGGTAGTGAGTTTGAATTCCGGCTTATCCGAAGATGTCCTCCATATTCCTATTTCAAATTATTACCTCTGGGTTGCGTTAGGAGCCAGGCTTGGATCTCTTCTGGTTTTCTATTTTTAAACTGGAAGACTCAGATTATGCTTCTATCTATTATCCAAGTCGTACTTCCACCCTCGTAAGGGGTGCTCTGTTCAAAAACGAAAGGCGTTTTTTGCAACTTCATTCGCCTAGTCCCTGGTGGGCAAGCTTGGCTTAGTAAGTAACAACAACAAGCATGCAAATAACATGAAACTGATAACATGTATTAGTGGAGGTGAGATATGCAAATGGTTAGAACTTCAGCGCAGACGCACATCACGCACATCTGTGGGGCTTAGCTAAAGCTTGGAGATTTCGACGATTTCAAGTTCGGCAATTGTGTTTTTCTTGTGGTTTTTTTCAAAAAAAAACCATGAATAATGTCTAGTAGAAAAGAGCGATAATTTTTTGATCAAGTATCCGAGTTCGACAGAGGAAGGATAGTGGCCTACCGAGATTGTGGATTACCTTTCAGGGAGTCATGTTCAGTAGACGTGTTGGACGAAACCAAACAACTGTAATGTGGATATATGATCGTTGGATGCAGGTGGATACGACGGTCCGACGTGTTTTATCTCATCCACCTCATTGCACCGCTTCACGTGATGACAGGCAAATTGTGAGCATGGCAGCTACAGATCGTTCAACCACATTACGAACCATAGCACAGCACATTCAGTTTGTAACGCATCATAAAGTGTCTGCGCGTACTATTTGACGCTGTTTACACCAGAGTTCTATGTCCGCAAGACGTCCATTGCTTCGTTTACCGTTGAAGCAGAACCACAGACGCCTCCACCGCCAATGGTGTGGTAAAAGAAGGGTATGAACGGCAGAATAGAATGAAATTGTCTTTACTGACGAGTGGCACTTCTGTCTGGAGAAAGGATGCTAAGCATCTGCGTTATGCACCCCACACTGGTCCTACACTGGGTATTATGGTAAGAATGGTATTGAGCATCATTCTCGCACTCTTCTAATACACATTGCAGCTACTTTAAACAGCCAGCAATACATCTCTAGGGTGTTGAAGCCAGTTGTCCTTCTTTATCTTTAGTGCTTGCCCACAGTCATATTTTAAAAGGATAATGTACGACCACACATGGCACATATTGTCCAAGAGTTTTCCGTCAATGGCCACATTAAACTGCTTTCATGCCGGCTCTCTTTCCGGATCTTTCATTGATAGAAAATATGTGGTCCGTGGTTGCTCAACGACTGACCAAGATTATATCTCCAGCTGCCACGTCAGATCAATTTTGCAGAATATGGAAGCTGGTTGATCTGTTGTATCCCAAGAGTCTCTTTGAATCAAGGCCGAGACGTTTGTCAGCAGTGATCTCCAACAATGTTAGCAGGAAAAATAATTTTAGTAGGAACCACACTTCACAAAAGTTTATAAATTTAATCATTTGAACATGTTATCTACAAAGTAAATTTTGTTGTGGTATCTCTTGTCTTTCTTGGTGTTGCAATTTGGTCAGCAGTGTGTAAAACATATATGAGGATAGGGAAGAAAACATCAAGCCAAGAATTACTTTAGTGTGACTTTAATAGCATTGTTCTAATTTTATATAGTTCCATTGACCATTCTTTAGACATGAACATTACTAAGCATAATTGGGATGCCTGTAAGGTACTGTTTTAAAAAGAACTTTGTTTTCTTACGAATTTGTGTGGCGGGCTACACGATTCATTTCGGGAATTGTCTCCGGAACATATTCTGACATTAGTTGAGTGTATTTCATTTTATGTTGTAGTACTTCTGGGTATACATAATGAGCTTACATAATATTAGAGAGTTGATTAATTTTTCTGGCACTTTAGTGTAGGTTTCGTGGTAGTAGTTTCTTTCCACAAAAATATCATGCACTAAATTTAAATAATCTAAAAATTATTTGTGATTATAAACATTATTTAAGTATTAACACTAATATATATAAAAATTTCCCAATGATACATACGAAAAATTTCTCAACTTTAAACCTGAAGTAATGTCTTAAAAGTGGTTCGTCCTTAATTACCGCAATGCTAAAGTTTCTTCAAAACATTCTATTATGCAAAAATTTTAATTATAATATAGGAAAGCTGATGAACCATTATACATGATATACACTATTTTGCAAAGAATGAATCAATTTCGTTAAACCAGTGACTCAAATAATTTTAACTCTGATAAAGCTCATTCTGTATCTCTCAGTATATACAATGCATTGTATTTACTGAGAGCAGCAGACGCATGTCATTCCAATAAATTGAACTATATTGTCTTCTCCTTTACTCTTATTGTGATGATATTTGAATGTGGAATAATTTTTGTTAATGCAAGTTTGTGGTTGTCTCTTACTATAATGATATTCCTTCAAATATACAAAAACAGCTTTCTTTTTTTTATGTTGAAATTTACCTTTATTTCATAAAAAAAAGGTTTCAAACAATGAAATGTTAAACACTTACGAAGCAAATGACACAAGGTTAATATTTACTAAAGAATAAAATGGTATGTCTTTAACAAACAAATAATTTACGTAATTAATGTTTATTAATATTAAAATGCTTAAAGCTTACCAAGCAGTAAATCCACAAGATTAATTTTATTGAAAAAGTAAAGCTCTTATCATATACAAAATATTCAAGATTCATGGTTATTAAAATAGAATGTTTAAATAACAGTCAAATTAATAATTCACAAGATATTGAATTCGTGTATCATTTATTTAACAATTACTATTAAAATATTTTAATTGTAGCCTATTAAAATATAAAAAAAGTTATTTTTTCAAGATTGGAAAGCTTATTAAAATTAACTTGACTTACAAGAAATAAAGACCTCAGACAAAGCTATAGAGTTACAAAATATAAATAATTGATGTTCATTTTATATTTAAATTGATTATATGTTGCAATACTATTAATTTCTTATAGTACTCCTCCTCCCACACACAAATATATAAATTAAAAGTAACAAGCATATCACCTTGATTAAAGTAAAATAAATAAGCAATAGTATAAAAAGATATTTTTTTTAATTTCAGAAAATTTCTTAAATTTTGAATCTAATACTAATGTTAAAATGATTATGAAGCATCATAAATCGTCACAAATCTTTCTTATCAGTGATTAGACTAGTTAAGGTTATTGAGTTAATTTTCATCTGGCAACCGTTAGTCACTAAACAAGTGGCTTGGCACCCTCTTCTTCGTGTTACATTTCTCCATTCGCGGGTAATATTTATATGTTTTAATGTGAATAGACCCCCTAAATATGATTGACTTCAATTGGATGTAATATCTGGATGTGTATGCTCCTCACAAATATGCAAAATAAGGACGCATTCCGACATTATTTTGCATAGTGTCATATTGTTTAGTTTCTTTTACTTACCAACATATTCAAATTTAATTGAGAATGAATGAATTTAATTTTTTTACTGGAGAGTTATGGCTATTTTTCTGATTTTTCCTTAAATTTTGGGAACTAGTATATGTTACAAATAGAGGCTACTTTTGTTAAAGAATGTATACTATTTACTATTATGGTTTTAACAAAGTGATAGTAGGCAGAATTAAAACTTTTTAAAAAATGCTGTCTCTTCTTTCTAACACCCCTTTTAAACATTCTGTCCTAAATTAATGTAAGGCTTCTTAAATAATCACAGAAAATTTTTTACATGATTGCTTTTCCATTGATATTCATATATTGCAACGAAACAAAATCACATTGTATCGAAAGAAAACATCCATCCCAATAAATGTTCTTGAAGAATGGGTTCACCATTAACTAGTTGAGGGATAACGTTTTTGAAAGTGAAAGTCTTATGGTCAACCCTAGTTTACATGGGAAGCTGGATACTGTTTTACATGGGAAGGTGGATGTTATTTTTCTATCTTCTGCATTGCTCAGCTGACTGTGTGGATGTTGTGAAGTTTTCCTGGTTTCCACTCTTTCAATGCTTAAATATAGCCGACTGTTTATAAAAATCGTCCCATATAACAATTCATGTGGTTTACTCTTAATGCTTAAAGTTGCTTTGAGCCAATAAACTGTCCATTAAGAGGTGTCAAAATATCCTTGCAAAAACAAGAAACGCCTTACTATCTTCAGTCTTTCTACTAATATTGAGCCTCTGATCTTCCAGTTGAAAAAAATGGTTTTATTATCAGACCACATTAAGCCCTGGGCTGTTTAATACAAAAAGAGTTTTTTTTAAAAATTAAAAGTTCACTCATTAAAAATGGACAAAATATTAAAGAGAATTAAGAGGTTTACTTGTTGATAAAATTATTATACAATGACCAAAACTGCTTAGGCATTTATTGAATCAATCCTAGACAATAAGACAAGGTCCAACGTGTTTAACTCATCTTAGTTACCAAGTTTTAGGCATCAAGTTACCAAATAGGGAAACTAAAACAGCAAATACAAACTATTTTGACAATACTTCCTGAATAAAATCATGTTTCTGATTCATGTTAAAAATAAATATTCTTTCGGGAACGAACCTCAACAGTATATAAGGAGGATTATAAATTCAATATTTTAAAATTAATTCTGACATTGGAAGGAATAGGATTTGGCATTATCATGCAAAATAGATGTATTGAAGGTAAACTCCAGAATGTACCTTAAATTAACCGGTTTGAAATACTCGCCTATATCAATAAATCCCTCGTAATTTTGTACTACGATAAGGTGATGAGGTCGACATCTGATCTGGCGCCCTCCGTTTCACAATTTGTCATGCAAGAGAAAGACATTTGTCAGGCTCTTCCAATAGGAAAATATTCTTCACCCATAACAAAATGCAAGCAATTCTGTAAATATGACACATATGCGAAATTCATTCTGGTTAAGAACATTAATTTAGCAAGACAATTAGCACCACCTGTTATTTCTCTAAGTAGATGTATTTCCTTTAAAATAATAATTTTAAAAATTTCTTAAAATCTGCTGGTAACTTATTTTTTAAACTATCTTGTATTTTGAATTCGTATTATTAATTCATTTTGCTATAGTCTGTTTCGTTGAAGTTGAAGTTGTGTACTACTTCTCATTTATAGCATAAAAAAAATTTCCTATTAAATATATATATTTATTTACAATGTATATAATAAAGTATTGTATCAGTGTCACATTGTGTGCAAATGAAATAAAATAAGTAATTTATAATGGTGCATAGCTTCTAATAAATATATTTCATTAAGATTATAAAATAAGTAGCGGAAACATACGTGTGAAAGTTAAATATAGTTTAAGATGCTTACAAATTTGTTTTTCTGCTAGATGGTATAACATTGATATTATCCATGAATAAATTTCCTTCGCTTATAGTCTTTTCTTCTCTATTTCAGTCTCGAACTATGGGACTGAGTGGCACGTAGCACGGGCCTCCATCAGCAGTCCATACAAAGCCTTCTCCAAGGATAAAATCTTTGCAGATGTCTCCGTGAAGATAGGCCTCAACAGCGTTAACATCACGCTACAAGGTAAGCACGTTAAGGAATAAACATGAAGTTTCTTCATAAGAAATTGTTAATGCGAAAGAGCAACATTGGCTTTTCAAAGAAAGCCTTTGTCAGTGAAAATGGGCGTATATTTTTGCAAATTGAAATCTAATAGAAAAATATCCCGTCTTCCGAGAATCTTCGTGGACTCCATTGAGGAGGCGTGAGAATGGGAAGTCCTTGATCATCTTATCTGCAATTCAGATTTGTCAGCTTACAATTTTTGTGCTTAATTCTATTAAAATTATTCGTTTCTGAGATAGCTTAGAGACGACAGATTAGTCTGTAGATGAATTGAAAATTACTATTGCGTGCAATTTAATTCAGTTTCATAACGGTGGGAAGCAACGGGATATATCTTTCAGTCAGTTTGGGATTTTTACACATTAAATATTAGGTTTATATCTCGATAATTGATTTTATAATGTATAAACTATTTTCCATTTTGTTTCTGTTTTAGTATATAAATATTCACGCGATTACCCTAAATTTGTTCATTGTAATAAGAATAATGTATAACTGCTTAAATTTTGTTAATATTTTTATTGCAACTAATAAAGTTTTGTAAAGCATTTCCGCAGCTTGACTTCCATTTCGAATATCACGATAGACTAATTAGATAAAACGTCAATGTTGTTTACAGATGTGTTAGATGTTTGACAATTAGAAAACGAACGTATTAAATTTAAATACTAATTTTTTTATCAGAGCCTCATATTCTTCCGCTTGTGTGATGCATTATAAAGAAAATTATACAATTTAAAACATCCTGTTCTCATTGTCAAACTATAGTCCAAAATAGTAAAGAGGTTATCTGTGTAGATCAGCCTCTATTCGTAGATATAGGCAGATGAAAACATATAACAATAAATTAACTTTAGCTTCAGTTTCAATAAATCTTGTGATATTGGTTTACTGAGATATATTGGTGGGAACACACTGTTAAAAGACCCCGGGCATGATTCCAGTTACTGTTGAGGTAGATATTACATTTCTATTGTTGAGGTAGATATTGCATTTCTGCATTATCGGAGAAAATAATTGTAGGTTTTGCTAGTATCTTACACAATGATATGTCATTTCTTACTATCAAGGAAAAATCCTTTTAGAAGGCAATGATGTTCTGTAAAAATTAAAAGTACCTTACAACAGTATTGTACAACTTAGTGTCTAAAACCTTAATTTATAATACAGTTTGAAAATGGAATAAATAATAACAATGGAAAAATAATCTCAATGTTATGTTAGTTTACGATATGATTAAAATATCTGACATCTATTGATCTATAATAATAAAAGCAAGTGTAATGTGTCTGTCCGTTTGTCTGACCGAGCTCTCCAGCCAAATCTATCGCACGCAGGGACCTGGAATTTTTTACACGGAAGCACAAGGGGGCTGGCCACCAGACCTCGAAGCCCGATTTTCGATTTTTGAATTA
>JAPDSC010091326.1:0-16331 GCA_026290005.1 Latrodectus geometricus | reverse complement strand
ATATCCCAGATGTTGATATCCCAGATGTTGATATCCCAGATGTTGATGATTTTCAAGATATGAATCCAAATGAGCAACATACATCATCAGGTAAATTCCAAACAGTTTTTCTTATTAGTGCATTACATAACATAAAAAATGTATCAGTATAGTATATGTTGCTTATCTTGACTGTACAAAATTTTGCTGTTTTAATAACTGGCATTTTGAATTCGGGCTGTCTAACCAAATTGGAAAGATAATGTACCTGAAAAAAATACTCATTACAAACGTGGTGAATTTAGAATTAAACGCAGAAGATTTTAGTGTTTACTTGGTGAGATTGTTATTCTTTTACATCGCTTATGTGTCCATGTTATAGTTTTCTAAAAACATCGATTTTAAAATGAATCGATAATTTAAACTAGATCTTAATTAGTATCTAGGAAAAAGTAAGCTTTTCTTAAGTATTAGTTTATTACCTCTTATAAGATATCTAGCTAAAAGGTTTTGTAATATGAATGAAAATATTTTGTTTTAAATTATGTTAATATTTTTAAACATAGCTTATTCAAAATTTGTTATTTTCTAAAATTAATTTAGTTTTACTGTCATTTTTTCTGACTGTAAACCTCATGCAGACCTTTAAATTGACAATTGATGTATCCTTTATTTAAAAAAAAAGTACATAGTATTGATCATAGGATTCTTAATTGATCTGCTTAAATTTCAAAATTAACTTATTTTCTAGTTAACAATTTTTCATGATCACACGTTAATTTTAGGTTTCAGAGAAATTTATTCTGAAATAAATATTGAAGACAAAAATTATATGAAATGACTTTTCTGGAACATATATATTTCTACATTTTATCGATGACTACTTCAGGGCGTTTATCGTACATCGGTAGACATGATCATTATCCATAGAATAAATTTGTTTTCGTCATAGAACAAGAAATAGTTGCTTTGAAAGCAGTGCTATGTTTATATACAAACTGAATAAAACCATTATCTAATAATTTTAGTTCATTATCATTTAAAGTTCAATCACTCTTGACTAATTAAGATGAATAAAGTTTTTAATGCATCTGCATTCATATTTGAACTTTATCACCTTGCTTAAATACTTTTACTCATTGTTGTGAGGGATGTGTATGTTCCAAGTACTTACATGAACATTCTTTTGAGCAGAAGATTTTAGTGTAAATGGATGGGATTTCCCTTCACTTCTTCAATGTCAAGAACCACTAAAAATTTTTGCTCTGTAAAATAGTGTGCGTAGTGCTTTTTGTTCCAGTGATTTATAATTACGTAGAAAAATTTGACTTTATACGATAGCAATTGATGAATGCAAATGGTTTTCGAATTACTGATTGTCATCAATACATAATTATTTTTCTTACATAATATTTCTAGTAATTTCAAAATAAATTTTTTTTCTAAAATTACAGAAATTAAAATTTCACTGACAATTATTGAGGTTTTATTAAGGCATCCATTTAACAGTAAGTGGTTTTAATAAAGCAATTTTTAAGACACTAATTATAGATCTGTTTCAAATGCCCTATTTTAGTATTGAATATTCAAACTTATGGTTTCATAAAAGAAAATAAGTAGTTAAAAACTTACTTGTAAACAAGACATATCAATTATTATAATAGAAATCAATTTTCAAAGTGATTAAATTTTAAACTATTTTGTCTTCCAGATGAACAATCGCCAGAACCACCAACACTCCGTAGAAGGAAAAAAAAAAGGGGTGAGGTTGAAATGCTGAAGGTTGGCTTGCCCCAAGGTCTCCTAAACTACTTAAGTAGGCAGCCACCGCCAACTCCACCATCAGATAGAGGCTCACCACCACAACGAGCGGTTTATCAAGGGAGACCGAGGGGCCGACCAAAAAAGAAACCTTGCAATCAACAACGAGATAACCGAGGCAGATTTATAAAAAGTGAGTTTTTATTTTGACAATTGAATAATTTCTAATTTTCTTCCAGGATTTTAACTTATTCATATATTAAAATCATTGCCATGATTTTTTTTTTAAATCTAATAAATATTTTCAGACCCTAATACAATTCGCCAGCCTCCGCGTCCTAAGATGAGGAATAGAAGAACGCAAATTGAACTTTTAACTGCTGGCCTGCCTCCTTATTTCAGATCATAAATCCTTAATATCTGATTTATTTTTTAAAAACACATTAAAAAACATTTAATAAAGACAGCCCGAAATTTACTTTTAATAATTTAAAATCGATAGTAAGAAAAATCAAGCTATAATTATTATTCTTATAAATTTTATAAAATTTATATTTTATTCAGGCTCACATTCATATGAAACAACTGCAAAATAATTTAAATCTTTTTTTATATTATATATTTTTTAATATTATATATATTTTAATATTATAATTTTTAAATGTTTATGATAAAATACATACTAAAATTATTCTCCAAAGGGATAAGTAATTTTTATAACCAACTAATTTAATTTTTATTGAACCTTAAAACATATTGCATTCTTCCATACCTATAAATATGTTCCATTTACTTTCCTATAAAACTTCATTATGTATTACTTTTCTTAATTTAAAGAAACATTCAAATTTTAAATATGTTTCAATGTTTGTCATCCAAATTTGGAACAGATAATTAAAAAGGTTTAAATTATCTATTCACCAAGCAGCATAACATTTCATCAGGAATAAGTTGTACCAATGTTTTGGCTTCAGTTTACCAATATACAAAATATATTGGTTCATCACTAAATTCATAAATGTATTGCACAAATTCATGTCATATTCATCGAGACTCATTAAATTAACATAAGACACTAATAAAGAATTTACTACAACATTTCCTCAAATGGTTTTTAATGAGTCTGTAAAAAATAGTTTTAAAAAACTACTTAAATTTTGCTTTGATATATTCCCCTAATTTTTCAAATTTTAATCTATGTATGAGCAAGGGTTGGCTGTCAGTTGTACTAAATGAAAACTGAAATTAAGTTATTGTAATTACACTTGTGGAATACCCGAAAAGATAAACTAGCTTATGTATAAAAAAAAATTCTTATTTGTACTAATATACTAAATGACCATACTTCGACCCAAATATTTATTGAATTCTAATTGTTGCTAAAGAAATTAGCAATCTAAGCAATCAAAACTATTAAGTGTGTAGCAAGGTGAAACTAGTTTAAATTTATGACAGATAATGTATTTAAGTATTACAAAGTTATATTAAATCATATTTAAATAAAATCGCCGAGAATTACAATTAATATTTCTTAATTTCATTTCATATTTAAGTTTTCACTCAAAAAGCATTGTAAGATAACTTTTTGAAGTAAACTATTAACTAGAATTTAAATATATTTGACTTTCTAAAAATTCTTAAATTAAATTGAGTTAAGTTGAAGTATACTTTTGTTTAATTTTTATAATAAAAAAAAACTCTTTCAAATAGAAAATTAATAGTTTATTGAGAGTCTGAATCTTAATATTTTGGTTAAAATTGAAATTTTATTTACCATTATGAATGTTTCCTATATTTTAGTTCATGCTCTTATCAAATTTTAAATGCTTCATACATGATCTATAAACTTTGATTTAATATATTTCATGAAGAATTATTTCATATATTACCAAACACTCATATTTTATTTTAAATCAACTCTTTAAAATGTGAAGATAATGAAAGATTATTACTTTCTATTTTGACAACCACGAATCTTGTAGCATTTTATCAATAAATTTGTAAGCATTTTATTCAAATGTGAATTTAAAAAGTAAGTTCTAATATTTTTATTTTATGGCTAAATTGAGTGAAACTTGTTGAAAAAAATTAAAATGTTAGCATATTTAAAATGTTAGTTTCTTATCTTTTAAGCAATGATGTGCAATGAAAGTAATATCGATATATATATATATGGGTGTAATTCTTAATTTAAAAAGTCATTCACGTAATGTTTGAATTGCTATTATAGTTGAAATAATAAAGCATGTTGTAGAACAAGATATTTTCTGCTATTAAAATTCTTGTTGACTTTTAGTTTTGTACGATTATAAAAACTATTATGTCTAACATTCGTGTTCACAAAAATATCATTGAGCGGCAAACAAACCAAACTTACGAAAACTATGATTGAAAGCAATTATAATTTAATGGTGATATTTTGGACAAAAATTTGTAGGGAAAGATGTGATATATTTATATGCGTACTGGGAATTTTCTTAAAGCGTAATATACCAAACATTCTCCAAAAGGGATATTCTAGATTAAAAGGACATTTCTTGTTGAGATAGAGATGTAAATTAAGCTCTCTAAATACCTATGGCAAACAATGTCATCAAGAAATTTTCTTATTTATATCTCTGAATGAAATTAAAGTGATCTTTTAATAAATTTTTCAATTTTAAAAATGAACCACTAATATAAATACAGGGATGAGAGCTGAACTTACAACCAAATGTTTAGAGCTCTGGGTATTCAGTATGTCGCAAAATACAAATTTTACAATGATGTTAGTGGTGGCTCCGAATCCACATAAAACTTGTTTCAAATCGGCCTTAAGTTAAAATATGAATGACAAACAATCCAAACCAGAGCTTTTTAGAACCTATTTTTGGATTGTTTACTGAATCGAGTTGCGACAGTTACCTTATTCATTACATTTCCTTCTGATTATTGATTACTATATCTTTCACGAAAGAAAAATACTTCCATTTTCCAATGCAAAAAGACTCTCAATATATGTTCTAAAATATTTTAAATTAATTTTTACTTTTTATATATTTGAAAAATACTGTCCCTGTAATGTTAGCGTAAATTTCTGTTGAATTTTTTTGCCTCTATAACATGAATTTGAAAACTAGATATATATGTATATATATTTCCTTAAATTGAAATAATTTAAAACATCTTGATTTTTTTTGGATTGAAGATTTACTTCAAATTTAAAGTAATGCTTTCATTTTAAAAAAGATACATTTTGATATTTTCTAACCATGATACATACTCCCTGAAATATTTCAATACTTAGGTATCTAAGAAAAGCTTCACTTTAAATATACTTGAATATTAAGACCAATTCTATTTGAAAATGTTTCATTTAATGAAAATTACTGAAATGAAAGAAAATAAATTCTTTGAACGACATTTTCTGCTAATATTTAAATAAAAAATTAGAAATTTAATATACTTCCGAATCCAAATAGAAACAATTGTGACAAAAATAAATTGAAATTTCATTGAAGTTTGTGAAGTCGCTGTAAACTTATTACGAAAAAAACGTTGAATATTTTAGAAAACCATATCGCAGAGGTTGTGTGAATGTTGTGGAAAGCTCACGAACGCGCAGTATCTACGAGAGAATGTTTCACGATAGTTTGAATATTGGAATGAAATTTCGGGTTTGCGATCTTCTAGAAAGTAGCAGATGGTTTTCTTAACTTTTAAAACCGCGTATATTACATTTTATCATTAGCTTATTCTCCCTGTAAATTGCCTGCCTTTGGGGAAATTTTCATTATGAGCTATGCAAATGTGTCGCAAAAAAAAAACCTCAAATCTAAATTTAAAGCTTTACATGTGTAATAAATTGTAGATTAAGAAAAAAAAAATGCTACCAGATAAAATTTTTGTACAGTAAAAAAAGTATATACCAAAAGCATGGATGTGTTTTTTTTTTTGTCACACATTAAAAAAGTACTCACATTGCAGATATTTTCTTGACAAATGTTTCTATGGGTACACAGAGAGCTCAACGAAAGATGTTATTAAAAACTTTGGTGCTGGGGCCCATTGAAGTGCTTCCTGTATTAGTTATTGTGTTGGGGGGGGAAGTATTGTGAGAACTTTACTGTGAGATAGCAGCAATATAAATTGATTCACAAAGTGGTAAGTTGTAAAGTTGACTTGGTGAGCACAGGTGTAGCTTGTCTGCATCCCCTTGTCGGACTCGGTGGTGGGTGGTGCGGTCAGGTCCTGAAATTTTAAACATTTAATATGGAAACTACTCACTTTTCTTTTCTCCCATAGCAATTGTTACAAAATTTAAAAACTAAATTTTTCTTAATAAAAAGAAAGGAAGGTTCATTTATTTCAGTTTCTCCCTTCCTTACTTCAAAATGTTAGCACCTGAAAATGAGCTCAGGTGACTTGCTCGTTGAGGTTGCATCTGAATCTCAAGCAGCCATTCTGGCAGACGCGAAAAAAATTGTAAAACTTAGAAGTGACGGTATCATTCTGACTTCTGTGACGCCAGACCTTCCGCAGTATGTAAAAGCTGCATATATGAATTTACCCATCAGGCCTTGCATTCCTAATCCCTTGCGATGTTTACAATGTCAATGCTTTGGTCCCTTGAAGAGTGCTTGCACAGGCAATTTTACCTGCGCCCGTTGCGCGGTGTTTGGCCACGATAGTACGAACTGCAAAGCAAAGGAGGTATGTGTCAACTGTCATGGTGACCATCTCTCCTACTCTCGAAGCTTTTCTCTGTATTCACTGAAAAAGGAGATAACCACGATGAAAATCAAAAAATTTCATATCCCGAGGCGAGACGATTGGTCACTTCTCGCACTTTTCAATCAGGAGTGAGTTATGCTGCAGCTTCCCGAAATCACCAAGACGAGCAGCACCTAAACAGAATTTTCTCTTCCCCTTCCAAGATAACAGAAAAGCCAAAATTCAAAAAATCTCCTTTTTCTAAAAAAAACTCCTTTTTGCTAAACCAAAAGCAGAGAAAGCTTTAAAATTAAAAATATCTAAAGATGCAAAAAAAAAAAAAAAAAAAATCACCCGTCTCCACCCATAATGCTTTCTTTTGCTTGGAGACTGACGCGGTTTCCTTATATTCGGGGATATGACAGAAGACCCGCCTTCAAGCTCCGAAATAGAAGTTTTTTAATATAAAAAAAAACTTCCTTTATTTGTTAAAACTGCATCTGTTTGCGTTCATATCTTGATATGAAGTCTCTAATTTCAGCACATAATCCCGAGTGTTTAGCATTTCAGTAAAATTTCTAGTGGTCTACCAATAAAAACATACGTGAATTTAAGTGATTTAGAAAAGACTGGTGACGATGGTAGTGTCTGGTGGTGTTTGTATATTAACATCCATTAACTCTTCCCCCAGCACTATTAATGCACACACATTAACTCATCCTTTAGTCACTACTGTATAGGCTTCAGTAGTGAGAATTCCCTCAACTGTTTGATTACAGTCTGTAGTTGGTATTTGCCACCACATGCCATCCGCCGAGAGGAACTCTTCGCATTAGTGGATAAGCTGCCTACATTATTTTTGTTACTTGGTGACTTTAACGGCCATAATTCTTTGTGGGGAAGTGATAACACAAATTCTCGCTGTCATCAGATAGAACAGTTTATAATTGACAACTGTCTCTGTCTGATGTTGAGTTTGAGCTTTATAAAAAGTTTTCTTTAAAATTTAATTTTTGGCGCTGCTAGTCCTTTTTGGACCTTGTGCCATAAAATCCAACCAATCAACATGTGACGTCAGAAATAACATTTATGCAGTCAGGGACTTACAATTGGAATTCCTCACTTTTTATAGAAAATTTCGATTTTAAGTAGGGAATAAGTCTAGAGATATTTGTGACAGTCAAGAGAAATGGGCTGATGGGCACTTTTATAGAGTCGATAAGGCTGCTAAAAATGCGTAAAAATCGGCAGTGACGTTGAATGCTGTTTGACATCTGGAAGGTCAGACTGGTCTAGAAAGTCTAAGTGATTCTGAAAATCTTGTGATATGCTCTAGAATGTTCTATGATGCTTTGGAACCTTCAAAGGAAATACTGAGTGAATGATCTTCAACTACACATCAAGATAGTTCTGTTCAACAGAAAAATTCTCAAGACTTATAATGTCCTGGAGACTGGTGTTGTGCTAATTTTTTTTTACCGGAACGCGTATATATAATTATATAGACAGGGCCGATCCTGGGTAGGCGGCTGCTCTGTACGGTCTCATGTCCCAAATTTAACGACGGAGGGGGGGGTGTTTTCCATGATAATCTTGGCGGCGACGATTTTTTTTAAGGTCTCGTCCCAAATTTGACGACGGGGGGAGATATTTCCCCCAATTTTCGCCTGTCGCCAGGATCAGCCCTGTATATAGCATAAAAAGAATAGGAAACGAAAATCATTACGAAACCCTTTTTGGGTATATATATATATATATATATATATATACATATATAAAGGTTTATTACAATAATAGGAACGTTTAATAAAAATTAGTTGACAAATTATAAAATACACATAGTAGATACTCTAACAATATTGCATAAATATTTTTAACAATGAAAACACTAACGGTTTTTATAAAATATTCCAAATAGGATTATGTTCAGTATCTTGTGGTTGATTTTTCCTTGTTTTGTTGTCATCCGCTGAACGATGAGACCTTAACCAAGTTTTTACATAACTGTTTTAAATAATTACATTATCATCTGGTTTAAATACGTCAGCCAATTCTTGTTATCAGAAATCATCTTTAGTTCCGAAACGCGTTCCTGTATAAAAAGGAAGTACCGGAACGACGTTCCGGCTCGACAACACCACTACCTGGAGAAGGGAAGTTTACTAGGAAAATTATCTGTGTATTGGAGAGGGGAATGTGCTTTTATTGCTGCGTAGAAAATAGCATCAGGGAATCATGGAAGATTTCCATTTGTGGTTGTCCTTATTGCTTTGGAAATTCATTAGTCTAAATGAAGGAAAAGTGTGAAACAACGTATATGCTATGAAATTCAGTGAAAAAAATGTTTAAAATTGATAATTAAAATCGAATCTCTTACTGAACGGTAGTAAGTAGAGCATTAAATTTTTCAGTCTTAATCCTAATTTAGCGGGATTTCGAGACGAGAATGACTCCATAGCAAATCAGAGCTGAAAATGAAAATTAGTTTAATAAATAATTGAAGTATACAAAGTGAAACATTCAGAAATGGAATAAACGACTGTTTAAAAAAATCTCCTTATTTTTCAAAAAAAATTTTTTTTAAGAACTTATAATAAAAAAAAAAAAAAAAGAAACCTTCACATTTTTAAGATTATAAGTAGTACATGCTATGTCAATCGCACAGCTGCTTTATTTAAGATAGCGATTTCCTGTAAAATTAGTGAAAGAGCTTTAATAAATTAATTTTAAGATAAAATTAATTTTCTCTTATGCTAAAAATAATCAAATGTTTAAAAAAGTAAAATAACTTTTTTATTGAGAATATTGTAATTTTTTTTACTTTCATACTTTGTTATTTAAGAATTAATAGTTTCATTTCTTTGAAATTATGTTTAAACAATGCTTTACATTGAATTCATATTTGTATCAATGTAGAATTGTTTTTTCATGAAAGAAAGATTTGATTTCCTAAAACATCGACAGATAAAACAAAGTTGGAAAAAAACAAAAATTGTAAGAGCATTGCTATAGTACTTTAAGTTGCTCTTGAAATTTCCCCCCCCCCAATTATTGAAATCTTTGTTTCAATAAGTCACTATCTCAAGAGGGGAAAGCATTCTTATATACTTTATATCCGTTGGTTTTATTTATAAATTTTTCTTAAATGTGAGTTATTCTATCGGCAAGTGGAAAAGTGATTTTTCTGAGTAGTAAAATTTTAAACAATACGATTATTTTTCATGATTTTGTTGAAAAACTTTTTGCATAATCATCCACTTTGTAAATAGCATCAGAAAATTTTATTTCTTAAAGTATCTCATGGCTGGAGAGAGAAAACACACACATAACAGATTTCTTTAATAAATTAATCATTTTTTCTCAACGAATATCTATTTCTGAAGTTTAAGACCAAAACATGTATTGAGAATAAAGGTCAGTTAGCTGGCCTCAGGTATTTATGTATAGAGTATTATTGTAGAGTGTCTGATTAAGATATAAGGTAAGCAATGTTTATAGTACTGTGTTGTATGGAGGTAAGTTTTGTACTGCCTGCGAATTATTAATAGTATATGGTTTGAATAGGTAAGTGTTCTCAGTACTGGCATCAGGTATTTATACATAGTGAATACTCCTGCTGTATCTGCAAGAAATGTTTATATACTATATTTTATGGGGTAAATTTCTCTTTTTATACAAAGTACTAATAGTGTGGTTTGAATTCAATTTTAATGAACTTATTTTTTACTCTCCAGCACATGAGTATTTTAAGTTACATTTTAAAATTTATTAATTTATGTAAAGGGGCCTTTTCATAATATATTCAAAAAATAAAAACATCTTTAAGTATAACTTTGACGAAAACTAAAAACGTTGATAGAAAATGTCCCAAATATAAGTATGTTAGGACATCATAGACTTGCTTATTCTCAGCAAATATATATTTCTGTATAAGAATGATGATCCAATGAAAGACAGAAAACTGTTGCTAAAAATGAAATCTAGGTCTAGACGAATATTTTTTAAGAAATTATTTTATAGTCATATTCCGATAATAAGACATTGATAATCCTATGCTATATTAAGGAAATCTTTGTTATTTACATAGATTATGCATAGTAATTATATAGATTTAAACTTATAGAATAAAATAGTTACATTAGTATTTCAGTTATATTAATAACATTTTGATTAATCTATTTTATATCTGGATTATTTACGTTCTTTAACTAATGTAATTATAGAGAACTAGACTAGTTGGGTATATTAGATGCTTTAGGTATAGTGTTGTATAACAAAAAAAAGAACATGTTAGTAACAGATTTCTCCTTACATTGGATTAACAATTATTGGATATTTTCCCTAAATAACATTCAATAAATTTTAATTTTCTTTTATCTAAAATAATAAATTTAGGAATAACGTCCCCAACAGTGTAACATTTTTATAAATATTAATGTAAAGAAATGACAATAGATTTTTCAACAATCATGAAAAATTAATTTGTGCAATAAAAAAAAATTGGGTTATAATGCAGTAGTTCCATTTTTTACGGACTTCTGTGAATTAAACGGTTCGAAATGAAGGTTGACTTATCCTAGTACCACTATATTTATATAAAAGTTTAAAATCTTTCAACCATTCTGAATTTTCGATTACACAGTATTTATAATTATTGTAAGACATAATTGACGCAAATTTGTGACCTAGACTAAATTATGTCGCACTTTAATTGATGTAGCATTCTACTAAGGAACTGTTCACGCTAAACAGGAAACCTGTGGTTTGTTTTTCAATTTTGAAGAAAAATAATTTCGGCTTCAAATCTTCAGCATCATTATAGTATACTTTTGAAAAACATATTTTTAATTTTTCAAAAATGTTTTGTCCTCTACAACTTTTTTTCCTGATTTTTCTTTCGCTATCATATAAGTCTGTTTAAAAGTGAATAAAAATAACCCACAATTCACTATTTTCTTTTGAAATCAAAGGGAGATTTTCATGTGATCCACGCCTTATTTTTAATTAATCAATATGTTAACCTTCAAATTGTGAATAAAATATAGATTTTAAAAATTGTTTAAGCAATTAAATTATTAAATTATCGGAAGTTATGTCAAGAAAAAAACACAATAAAATTGTGTGAAAACTGTTTGCCAATTGTAAATCTAGATTTTAATCTTAAGTGCAAAAACATTTGAAATATTTAAGAAGCAAGTTAGAAAAACAAAATTTTTAAAACAATCGTCGATTCAATTTATTAATTTGTTTCCACTTTGTATATATCAAACTAATTTTCATTTTCCGTTCTGATTTACTATTGCAGTCTTTCTCGTCTCGAAATGCCGCTAAATTATGATTAAGACTGAACAATTTAACGCGCGCTCGCTCTACTTATTACTACCGTTCATTTTAAGACATTCGCTTTTAATTATCAATTTAAACATTTTTTCACTGAACTTCATAGCACATACGTTGTTTCACACTTTTTCTTCATTCAGACTAATTTCCAAAGTGATAATGGCAATCACATCACATCACAGGGTTTTTCCAAAAGGACCATAGTGTGTGGTGAGCATTGAAGTCACCTTCAATAATAACATTATTACTAATGTTGACTATTTTATTAATGTCGTTTTCTGGAAAGAGGTTTCTTAGGGGTTGATTTGGAATATTTTTTGCGGGGGTATATATGCAGATGCCACAGTGATTGGGACAGATCCCTGAATAAAAATTTTAATAATTGTAGCTTCAATATTAAGGTTTGGATTGTTAATGATATCATAGGAAATAGCATTGTTTATTAAGATTGCAGTTCTCACACGGGAGTCAGTGTTAATTTTATCATTTCTGATAATGTCAAAATTTCTAATTTTAAAATTATTGCCTCTCCGTAGGTGTGGTGTTTCCTGTATTAAAACGATATCAGGATTATTATCATCGATGAATTGACGTAGCTCCTCTACCTTATTAAATACACCGTTTGCATTCCAGGTACAAATTTTGAGAAATACCCCTTTGTGGTTCATCGTGATACATTGTTGCTAGCTATTGCAGGCCTAAGGGCTTCTATTATTATTATGAAAAATATGTCTTGTAAATTGTTACAATTATTAATTTTGGGTAATATGTCACATATACATTTAATTAGCTGTATAAAGGTTCTATTATTGGGTAATTCTATAATTGTTTTTAGAATTAAGTTTTGCTCGATATTAAAATTATTCAAGTTGTTATTATTATTTACAGGGTTGTTAACGGCGATTTCTAAACCAGAGGAGGGTGAGGGGGGGAACGAGTTTGACAGGTAGGGAGGAGTTGAGGTTCCCTTCACAATGTTAGAGAAGCTGACCCCGTTTTGTACCCATCCAGGGTTGTTTATTTAATTTCCATTAATATTTTTATTCTTATTTCTTATATTATTTTTTGGAAACTTGGGGCACCCTCTGTAGTTGGCCGGGTGATTTCCTGCACAGTCAACACACACTGGTTCAATTTTTTGCTTACCATGTGGGCAATCTGCTGTTTTATGGAAGCCAGCGCATGTGACACATTTTGATGTTAAGTAGCTGCTATGGTGCCAGAGCTGGCATTGGGGGGGGTAATACCGGTGGATTTATATTTTTCCACATTAATAATGAAATTTCCTAGATCTCTCTCCTCGAATATCTTAGTGCTTTCTTTAGTATTTGGGAGATGTAATTGAAAGAGGGGCATTACCCTTCTTTCTCCTCCACTCCTCATCTGACTAATTTTTAAAATTATATAGCCTTTTTGCTCTAGCATTTCTTTAATCTCCTCGAGAGGTTGATTGATGGGGAGACCCCTTAAGACTACTTTCATTGGTCTTTGTGATCTGGGGTTTATTATGTAGTAATTTATTCCCTTACTACTTAGGTGGGATGTTAAGTGCCTATGTTCAGATGGTGCATTTACAAATAATTTAAGGAATTCTCCACTAGGTTTGCCTAGAACTTTATATTTTAATTCATTTAAATTTTGAGAAAATCCGAGTATTTTTCTTTAATCAAAACCATAACAGGCGGTGATTTATTAGAGGTGTTTTGGGTAGTATTTCCAAAAGTATTATTATGTACATTAATATCATTTTCATTTATATCATTTTTACTGTTTACAGTTAGATTACCAAGAATTTCATTTATTTTTTATTTCAATAGCTATTTTCTTAGAGGGATTTATTTTTTCAGGGCTGTTAGTCAGCACTCTTTTACCTTTGTTATTATTTACTATGGTAAATTCTAAGTTGTTAGTAGAACATACATTTTTTTACATTTGTTAGATAATTTGCAAAAAAAGTCAATATTTCTAAGTACCATATATTTAAATGTAACACATAATGCACTCTCTTGTAGAATACCAGTAAAGTTATGATCTATTAATCAAGCATTGATTACTATTATAAAGATACATTATATTATTATAGTCACAATTTGCATTAATTTCATTGGGATTACCGTTGACATCAGAATAGTAAAACTTTAAACATCCCAAATCTAAAGCAGAGTTGCACTTACCTCCTGAAAGGAAGAAGTTATCCAAAATATTGTATATTCCTTTTAGTTCTTGGTTGGCTCTATTTATTGTTTCACTGTTATCACACATATTCACCACACTGTTTAATTGCATAATTTTATGCACGTATTCCGTTACGTAATGCACGTCATAATTCACAATCGGTGTATCCAGTTTCTGGAGTATTGCAATGTTGTTCATAACCTCATCACTTGGCTGGTAACCATGGTTTTGAGCGTGTATTAACATATCGAGGGTAGATATTACTTTCGGGTTCGTACCATCGTTAGGGAACATTTTCCTTCCATCATCAAAGGAAATTCCAATCGCAGGCATGGCATTGTGGTTAGCACTTGTTTCCATCGTCGCCGGCATTGGACTGGCTGGCGACTCCATGTCTGGCTCGGGATTTAATTTCTTGTGAAATACTTTTGGGATTAATCCTTCAGCTGGGCAGTTGGATCTTCCATAGTTGTTGCTGGTTTTATCCCTGTTGGTCTCCAATATTAATTTTGGAGGGGCTAGAATGCTTGGCTTCACCATGTGGTTCAGATCAGTTTCCCCGGCGGGGAGGCGTTCTAGGGTTAACTGTAGGCCGCTCGACTTGCTACCTACCACCGATTCTGAGGAACCACTCAGAATTGCGTCTTTACTCTACCAGGTCTCAGACCGTTCTCTCCTTCCAGATGCCAAACAGCATTCAACATCACTGACGATTTTTACGCATTTTTAGCAGCTTCATCGACTCTATAAAAGTGCCCATCGGCCCGTTTCCCTCGACTGTCACAAGTATCTTTAGAAACACTGTACTCGCAACTCAAAATTGAAACATAGCATGTGTTGCGAAATAATTATTTCTACTATTGCAAATACCTGTGGGACACGGGGGCTGTTGTTTGAAGTTAAGTGTGCAATCAGACAAATTGTTTTACATTTTTTTTATTAGATTTTCAATATTTTAAGAATACTATATATGCTTTAATTATTTATAACTTTTGACTTTTTTTTTTTTTTCTTGCGACACATAAATAAGGCTCGTTATTTGTGAAAATATCCTCTCGCAGGTATATCATGCAAGTTTATATTGTTTGAAACGTATGACGAATCTATAGTTTTCATATTATAATTACATCTAAAGTTTTTATCCTTCCTCGTGTTTCAAATTCTTTTAAAAATAACATTTCAAATTTGTCTGGTTTATTGAGCCCCTTTCTGAACCTTACGAGGATCTTTTTAGAGAGCGGTTGATTTTATAAAATTTATTTCCAAAGTTTGTTGTTTAATTTTAGACTTTATGATATATAATTTATTGTTTATATATATATATATAATGAGAAGATTTTAATATTTAATTTTAACTACACACCAACGTTATATTTTCCTTATGTTTTTAAAATTTCTTAACCAATTTTTAAATCAAATTTTAACGCACTATTTCCTTCCTTAGAAGTTACATCTTAAAACATCCTGAAGTTAATATACATGGTGGATAAGCCTAGTTGGCAGCTGAATCGTAAGCGAACTTAAGTTCGGACATAGGTTCATCTATTCGTGAATTTGTATCCCATCATCGGTTTTAGATGTTTTTAGTAGTTCTTTGAATCGTAAAAGGTCTGCGTTTAATTAGCCTTTATATGGGAAAGTTTTCATTGAGCACCAAACCAAACAAAAACCGAACTGCGTAGTGGTTATTTAAAATGCTGTTCCACAACCCCAGATCTTGATTACATTACAAATATCAGTATTGACTTTAATAAATTCTTTACCCTTAGAATTTGGACTGATTTGTTAAGAGTTTCTCATTTAGGCAGACATTTTTGTTCTGTGCATTCAACTCATTATTCCTAATGTTGCCCAATTTTCTAAAGCGTTAATTGAATAATTTTTTATCACTTAAAATAAAAAAACTTCATAGATTAATTTTGAAAAATTTTTAATGTGTGTTGTAATTATTTTATTATCTTTAAGATATCTTGGTTCTTGAAGATAGTGAGAATAGTAGAGAAATGTCAGGCGTGCCAGAAATGCTGGGAGAACATTAAATTTTCTCCTAATAAAATATTTAAATCCTGAAATATTGGAAATTTTGTAAGATGTAATAAAACAATCTCTAGGGTTGTCAAATGGTTATCCTACTGAGTTTCAGTTCAGCAATAAATAACATTGATTCTTGTCACAGGTTTTCATATTAGATGTTTGGAATCCATTTAAACTATTTTCCCATGTCAAACTAACCTTCTTGCAAAACATTAACCTGTGAGGGGGAAAAATCAAATTGAAACTCGCTTGATATTTTACTCTTGTTAGCTGTAGGAAGTTTTTGTTGGGGAACAACTCATGGAATATACCAACTGGTATTGGAATAAAGAAATTATCATTTACCATTT
>JAPDSC010091319.1:187454-198184 GCA_026290005.1 Latrodectus geometricus | reverse complement strand
TTCTGAAAAGATGACGTCTCGCCATTCGTGCGCCAAGGTTCGTCGTTGATCACACCATTGAAGGCGCTCTTGTCTATGACGCAGCGTCAAGGGAAGCCGCAGCCATGGTCGCCGAGCTGAGAGTCCATGCTGCTGCTAACGTCATCGAACTGTTTGTGCAGACACTTGTTGTCTTCCAAATGACCCCGTTTCTTGACTCGTGGCGTGATTGCACGCTCCATTATGGCCATGCGGATAATATGCCTGCCTTTTCGGCTGCTAGTGACATGTGGCCGATGAGATCCGGCATGGCGTTCCGTATTACCGTCCTGAACCCATCGATTCCATATTCTGCTAACAGTCATTGGATCTCGACCGATGCGAGCAGCAATACTGCGATAAGATAAACTGCAATCCCGGTACGCTACAATTCGACCTTTATCAAAGTCAGAAATGTGCTGGTACGCATTTCTCCTTCTGACACGAGGTATCACAACAACTTTTCACCAGGCGACAACGTTCAAATGCAATTTGTGTATGAGGAACCGACTGAACAATTTTCTGATTTAAACACAATGTAGGTGTCACTTCTAGCGCCTGCTTTGTCTGAATGCGCTTATAAGCTAACCATTTGCATATCACATCACCTTCTTCATTTCGTATAAATTTCACGTCTGTAGCATATCGCCTTCTTGGTGTAGCAATTTTAATGGCCAGTAGAATATTTTTCTACATCATTCTAAGAATTGATTGGCAAGAGCATAGAGCTCAGGATATCAATTTTAAAAATTGGGTCTAAGACATGATTAATCCTCGCAACACATGATATTATGATATTTCACAATATAAAGGTACTGATAATTGTTTAATTTAATTACGGGAAGAAATCCCTTACGAATTGATACAATAAGTCAGTTTTCAACATAAATTATACAGCTAGTTATCAACAATTTGAAAGATTTACAAACCTCCAATAAGCTCTTCGATCAAGTTTCTCAACCATTGAATAAAAAATGTAAAAAATAATCATAAAATTAAACACAAGTGAGAGATGCATAAAAATAAGTTTACAAAAATAGTGTTTTTGAAGTATTCCTAAATGGGAATTAAAATTTTCATTATATCTACTTCTAACTTTGTTAGGGATTAGATATATTTTATTAAATAAAGAGGGTCGAATAAAACGAGGGTCGTAGAAAAAAAAATACACTATATTGATGTTTATGCTAGTACATACACAATATATAATAATATCAATAGTTATTCGATTTTTATACAAATGGATAAATGTATATATGCAACTGTTTCAATAAATAGCAACTGTTTTTATGCTATAACTTTACAAAATTTATTGTTTTGTAATTAAATTGTGAAAAACAAAAGAAATGTAATAAGAATTAACAATAAACTTACAGTACATAATATCCAATTTATACTAGATTTTAGATTGAAAAATTCTGCTCAAAAGAAAAGGCTTAAGAAACAGTAATTAAAAGGCAAATGTATAATATATGTAAAATTGAACGAATTACTTTATTGGAAAAAATTAATTCCTTTGAAAAAAAGGAATTAATTTTTTCCAATAAAATTATATTCAAAGATTTGCATATATTTGACTGGGATACAATGAAACAATTACTTGTCTGATTTCAAATCATATAACTTCAAAAAATTAATAATTTATTTTAAATTGCTTATTTTGATATGAAAAATAAGTGTTTTTTAATTGTTTTGACGGAACCAATAACCACATTTTATTTACAATTTATAAGACTTTGTAAATCATAAAAATTTCACTGTGATTGACTAAAGGGGTAACTATGATTATTTTACAAATATGTATTGTAAAAATTAACGCGTACACTTAGAAATTATAAGACTTGTTACAAGATGATTCCATTCAAACTATATCTAGATAAGTAATAATAAAGTTCAGATAGTAACTATTCAAAGTTGTATAATACTAATTACATTCTCATCAATATTAAAATATTCTGTATATTTAAACCATTAAGTTTAATATATCATTTCTTACTCGCTCTTCTATTATCGATTACATCTTACATTAATAATTTATTTAACAAAATTTAATTATATATTTGAATAAGATTATTTTATTTATATGAGTATTTGTGAAATTTGAATATATAGAGTGCAGAAGCGTAAGAACTGTGGTCAATAAATTAGACGTTTTTGAAATTTTCCATGAAATTCTTGCTAGAGATGAGATTGGATTTTTTTAATGACGCATCACGGTATTGGTAAACTAGCATAAGTAATGGGGTGTAAGAGCGATGAATGAAATAAAAGGATTAAAACGTTATATCATTCACGATTTGGAAAAAAAAGTCATTTTTTTCCCCGCCTAGAAAGACCTCAGGGCATGAAATATTTTTTTCTCAAAATAAATAGAATTATTCATGTTTCAAAAGCTTTTTTACTCTACAAAACTAATGTGTTACAATATAGTTAAACGATTCTTAACCTTAGTATTTATAACAAGAGATTTATAAATGTTTGAAAGACATATGACTCAATAAATACAGTTAAAAATTATGTAACAGGGGCAACAACAAGTTGCAACTAATCCATGTTATACGCAAGGCAGAAAAACATATTGATTACTACAACCTAAAAACTTTTTATTGGAGTCTAAAATTTTCTTGATAAAATGAATTAAATATGCAAATAATTAAGTAATTAACATATTCATGGTACTATAAATTGTCCATAAAATAAAAATATATTGAATTTCTAACTGACTCGAAGTGAAACACAAAGATACTGAAAAATAAATGAAAGCCAAATATAAAAATTCAGAGCTCTTTTACTTCAAAACAATTAAATATTATTTAATACATACAAAATTAAATTACAAATGAAAAAACATCAAATATTTTATTGCTATTTCCACCAATATCTAACACAATTTGTTATAACTAATCAATATAACTAAGATAAAAACCATTCACCAACATTTCATATAAAGAAATCGGTGCACATGTAAAATATTTTGTATTCATCAATGTATGAAATGTATCGTTATAAGCAACCACTATTAAAATAAATTATATTGAAATTACTTTGCATTTAAAAAAGTATTTTATGTAGTTATTCTTAAACAATGTAATCATTAAAAAATGTGATACACAATTAAAAGTATCAAGTATATTTTGACTTTAGGCTTTCTCTTTAAATGAAAATTTCCCAAATTTTAATTTACTCTTAAGGGCACTCAACAAGATGAAATATGAATAACAAATGTTGATGGATGAAGTGAAGAAATTAATTTCCTGTTAAAAATGAAAATTTCTGCTGCCATTTTTATGTTTTATTCTTTACATTTAATATTCTAGATTTAAACTTTTATAATTATCGTTACTTTGTTTAAATACATTTGCTCAGAATTTTTCAAACAGTTTCTTCTTAGAATATTAACTTACGACATTTGTTTTTATTTAATAACTTTGTTTTTATACTACTCATAAATATTTGTTGATTCCGTTTTGCTAATATAGGTACAATCTACGATTAAAAGCAGAGTTAAATTTTGAAAAAATACAAATAAAATAACAACCATATTTTAGGGAAAATAATCTTTAATTTCATAAAAATTTAAACTTACAAAATACTTTCAATTTCTGCAATTCTGTAAATTATTGCATATTGCTAGACGAGGAATTTCAAGTATAGTTACAATGTTTAGTCAAAATATATTTTTCTTATCTATATACAATATAAATATGAGTATTTGTGTCTTTAAAACAAAAATTATTTAATTTATGGTAACAAACGTTCACTGATAAGTAGTCATTGTGGTGTGAATTTTGTCAAAGATAAAAACTTTGGCAATCTTTACTTAAATTTTGAAAATGGATATGACTGGAGTGTGCCTAATCTACATCTAAGTCTCATGGATGCCTTTTTCACGTTATTATATCTCAAAACATAAACACGACTACTTTCATTAACTCAAATTGTTCCCTAGACCATCTTTAAAACTACGTGTTTATCTTAATTTAATAGGCAATACCGTCCAGGCAAATACGTTTTTCCGTCTTTAGGTTTTCACATGTGGCTGTAAAAGTCAGCGGAATGCATAAGTACAACTATAATTTAGGATTATTGTTGTTGTTTTGCATGATGCTGTAGTTGCAGAGTTGTTTATGTCCATCCTTTAAGTAATTATTTAGATTTGATGATTCAAAATCTTCTTGGTATGTGCATAGTTTTCAAATTTTTGTTTTTGAAAATATTTCTTTGCATTATCATCTTATATAAGTAATGGAGATTTGATCAAAAAAACATAGGGAGCTTCAAAGGAAATATTTAACTGTCTTATGACATACTGTAAACCTTTTCAGTGTTCTATTGATTTTCAACTACCATGCGTCATTCTAGCTCTTAATATGTTTCTCTATCATTTATTATGTTTCTAATATATGACTCATTATGCTTCCTATATACATTAGCCCTTCAGGGAATGGACATACAAGTGCATATTACTTGGATTTTACATGTACATATTTTGTAATATTTGTGCAGAAATCCCAACGCTTTCATTCGTATTTTTTATTTTATTTGTATTTTAAACAAATGTAATGTTAAAATAATTAATAAACTATAAAAATGCTCAAAATAGAGAAGTTAAATACACTCATTAATTTTTATGATGCATTTTTGCATACCAAGATAATCTGATATATTTGAGAAGTACATATTTTATTACATTTCTAAAATTTTAAGTGTGCTCAGAATAATTTTTTTCTGCATTTGTACATTTTAGAAAACAAAATCCTTAATGATTAAATGCCTTGAATCTTTTATCTTTAGAAATAAAATTGCATTTATACCCATGTCAACTTCAATTCTCTGAATAAAAGCAATGTCCACATAATTTCTGTAGTAGATTAAAATGCAGCAAAATATCCCACATTACATGTTCTGGTGTGTAAAATAAAAGTTGAATCACTTTGACGCGATTCTTTTTTAAGAAACGCAAGTATCGGTTTTGCTGAAAGAAAAGAGGGAGTGCTATGGTATAGCATAAATCTTTTAAATTAAAGAAATTGAAGAAATTTTGGAAAAAAAATAACAGTGTACCATATAGCTTAATTGTACTTTGTCTCTTTCAAACTTTAAAAAATTTCTTATCTTTTGAAGAAAATAACATTTATTACTTTATGGCATGTAATTTTCATATTATTGTAGACATAAAATTTCCTACAAAAATCCGCAATTTTCTTTTGGTTGTCCAAAAAGTCAGAAACTGATATGTGGGTTTCATTTCTATTTATGATTTTAAAAATAATAAGTGCCCTCCATATTTATGGACATTTTAATGTTTCCTGTTCATTTATTATTCCCAAAATATTTTAGTTAAACCAGTGACAAAATATTTTTGTAAAAAAGAAAGCCATTCCGAAAGCTTACAAAATTACAGTTGAACTGGGGAGAAATTATTACACATTGTTTGCTCAAACTAATTTGTTGTATATTACTGATGCGAAAATTTAATTACATGGTATTAATAATCTCCATATTGTATTACAAAGGTTATATCTTCCAATACAAACAGAAAATGTGTTTCAAATTTCTCAAGTTGAAAAATTCGCTGAAGTGAACAAAGTTTGAGGATGTCGATGCCATCAAAAAAACTCTTCCGACACTATTAAAGAGCATCCCAAAAGAGGACTTGCATTACGACTGATGGGGATTACGTTGAACCATATAAATGGCTATATGTTTCACTTTTTTTTCTTCTGAGTTATTTCTGCCTCAATTACGTGGATGCATTCGGCATCTAACCACCATCTTCAAATAGCACAACTCATATCTTATTTGTTTAAATGTGTTTTGTCATAGTTAACTGTAAACAAATAGCTATTGCTTGGTTGAATTCTGTCCTGTAATCTAACAGAAGAAAGCAAATGGTTATTTAATAAAAGATATAATGCAAAACTAAATAAGAGTCATTTAAATGATTTCTCAGAATGTGTGGATATTACTTCAGGATATCCAAATAAGTTACTTGGTACTACAGTTATTGTAATTAAAAGCAAATATAGCCTTTTATTTTTAGATGAAAGAAATGATCGAATATAGCTACATTACGGTCTATCTATGGGCAAAATAACCGTGGCAGTCCTCTACAACTTTTTGTGGTATTGATTTCAAAACTGAGAAAGAAAAGTAATTTTTTTACCGTTCTTTGTTATTTCCTAGTAAAAAGTGAGTGTTCTCTATTTTCAGTTTTTTGTACTGGATAAAGCATTTTTGTATGGATATTGCTAATAGTCCTCAAAGTATCACCGGTGCAAGTTGAGTGGGAAACTGCCAACACTATTTTATTAGTGATTAAGTGAAAAGGGACATTTCGCTTCATTTAAACGTTCAGCGTTGGGCAACATTCAAATTTTTAAAATGAAAAACACTCTTATATAAATAAATGCCTTGATTTCATATTTACTCTGTTATATCACATACTTTTAATTTATTAAAGTACTGTGGTATTGCAAAAACTATGCAAAAAATGATATTTAGAATTATTTTCATCGTCTTTGGGTGTTTAATTGTTTTTATATAATTGGAGACTAACTGAAATCATGTTCATTTCTAAACTGGATAAGGTTTTTCTGTTCAATTCATTAATATAACACTTTGACCTACATCGTAAAGCTATTATGGTAGATTTCCAGTTACATATTTATCAGCATGCAAGATGCACTTAATGGATATTGTTTACTTTAGGTACATTAATTGCATTACATCACTCACTTAATAAGATTGAATGAATAATAGGTCATAAGCAATCTGTTCTGGAAGTTGTTTTAGATGATGAAATGTATTTTCATAATATATCAATATTTGTTATAAATGAAGCCTTTCAAAACTGCCTTCTTATATCTAGAATTTAACCTTTCATAGTGTTTTGTAAAATGACAGATTTTTTTATTAAAAATTTCAACAATTCTTAGAATAAAGCCGAAACAATAATAAAATTACATTATAAAATTACAAAATTATGTTACTCACCACACTCTGAAGAAGCGAAATTAGTTTACCCTTCTCATTAAAGAGAACAAATCCTTAAAACTTCACCATAACGCTCCCTTACCAGCACATTACGGAGCTGATAGTACTTTTTTCAAATATCATTTTGATATTATTGAACTGGAATGAAAAATATATTTCAGATTATGTCAAAAGTTGTGCGAAGCATTAGATACAAAATAACGAACCAGAATCTTGCAGGTTTATGGAAAACACAAAAGAAAAATTTTAATTCTTGAAGAAAGTAATAAAAAAAACATAAATATCTAAATCACATGATTGAACAGTAACAAAATATTCATTATTCCAATTATTTTTTAACAATAAAACTTAAATGTAACTAAGAAGATAATTATTATCAATCTAGTGATATAATATAAAAAAATAGAATGCTAAATTTTTCTTAAATGCAACCAACTTTTTATATAAAAAAAACTTTCAGTAGTTGCGAGTTTTTAATTTTCAATATTTTTTTTTAAATATGACAACAAAACTAAAGCTTTTCTTACCCATATAATCAATTTAAATAAATGTTTCTTTAGGTATTCATTGTTGTACATATGGAAGAAATTCTTATTTATTTATTTATTTATATGGTAACTCAATGTATTTGAATAAAACTTTATAGGATCCGTTATGGTTTACTTGAGACTATAACGATGTAAATTTATATTCAACTGTTAAACAATTTGTATATAAAAGGCAGAAATATTTATTTCAAAGTTTTTAAACTTATCAAATAAATACTTGTTCTATTTTTAATTGTATATAAAATTTGAAACATCAAATGTGTGGTAAGTATCAGTTTGAATAAAAACTTAATTACTTAAAAATAATTCAAAACTTATTACAATTATTTTTATTCATAACTTTAATAAAAGTTGTTTTTTTATTTTTAATAAAAAGAAAAATAAATGGAAATAAAGAATTTAAACAGTCCTTGAGTTAAATAGATTGAGAGATAAAAATATTAATAATTCTCTTTTTATTAATAAATTTTGAATATAGTTAGTAAATAAATGTGCATTCAAATGTTTTATTTCATATTTTTTTTATATTTTTTATACATTTTGTGGGATAACAATATTATTATTTATATTGTTATATTTTATTTAAAAACCAAATAAAATAAATATTTTATTTGTTAAAAGAATTAAATTAATAAAGATGGTGTTCATTTCTATTAATATTTATCATATAACTAGAATATATTGGCAGTAAATATATAATATTCTTGCTATTTTTATAATTAAAATGTCGAAGATTCTATATGATTTCAAGTTGTAGAGCAATTCCAATTTTCTATAACTGAATACAAAAGTATGCATTTATACATTTATCAAAACAGTTTTTAGTAGAAAAATATCGATATTAAATAAAATGATGATCAACAGGAAATGTAAAAGCAATTTGTTCTTAGAAATTATATATATCATAAAGAGAATATTAGCATTCTAAAATTCACTTTATGATATAATTTTTAATTATAATCACTTTATGATATATTATATATATCATATTTGTCTAATTGTTAAACTTTCATATTTTTGAAAGTTTAACAATTAGACAAATATGATATATTAATTTGTCTAATTGTTAAACTTTCATATTTTTTTAAACTTAAATAATTGGTCTTCTTTTACATATAATAATGATTTTATAATATCTTTGTACAAAATATTTGAATCGAAACTGCTAGATAGGTTTATACACTTCTTTTACTATGTGAAAATATATGCCTGATCAATACAGTAGCCACTGATTTCGTCATCATCAATTTAATATATTTTAATTTAACTGAACTTCCCTGAGATTATTTGTGTGCTTTGACATTCATATCAAATCTAATTCTAGTTAAGAAAAAAAGTAGGAAAATATAAATATTTTAGAAATACATAATACAAATATAAAAATAAGCAGTTTAAGTAAAATATCTCAAATGTAATAATGTCACTTTATAAATTGCTATTAACATACTCACAGCAAATTAATTTTGGAATATTATATCTAAATTAAGTATTGTTTAATATTATACAGATAACTTGTTTTAAGCTTTAACCTTATAAGGTAAGATGAGGGGGTATTTGTGTTAATATAAACCGACATTCAGTTCACTTTGATGTCAGGACAAAATAATTTCTGACTATTTAGATCTTTAATTGAAATCTGGTTCCCCAAAACGGGTACAACAATGAAAAGTAAAATATTCAAATAAATGCGTCAAAACATAATTATATCATTAAGGGTAACTATTTGAAGACGTAGCTAAAAATTTAAAATAGATATTTTTCCAATGTTATACCTTAATTTTAATTTCCCTGCTATATTTCTTTTTCAAATAATTAAATACAAAATAAGGTTTTCTATCCTTATATATTTGTAATAGGGAACAATGTATCCAAAATTTGGATGGACAATTCTGCCAGAAAATTCCAAAGATTTTTCTTGATATTGAAGTTTAATACTAGAGCGTATCAGGAATAGTTTTTAGATATCTATATAGAATTTTGTATACAATAAAATGAGTGTTGTTGTAGTTGTTCACTTTTCATTGTAGTGTTTGTTTTAGTTCGCTTTATTTAATTTAAAATCTGACATTCAATTTACTTAGAAACTAAAGTGAATTCTTTTAAGAAACAGGAATGGGTTTTTTAATTAATAATTAGATATTCTTTGAATAACATAATTAATTACTTAAATAATATTATTTTGCAGTGAATAGCTTTTGTGGACTCCAATATAAATTTTTAATTATTTTTATTTTGAATGACTAATTTTAAATGAGAGTTTCAAAATGATTGCAGACGTAATAAATATTAATAAAAATTAAATTTTATATTTTACTTTATTAAAAAAATAATTTTTTTTTTATTTGGAAAATTTACATGTTTTCATAATTTATCTATTAATGTTTTAGGAACAATATTTGAAAATAATGTCAAAAGATCGGAATACGTTTAAAAATATTTCATTGCAGTAAAAATTTAATAATCACACCAAAACATAAGAGAAAAAAATAAATGAAATTGAAATATAATTATTCAATGAATAAAAGGATTTCGAAATAGGAAAATTGATAAATTAAAATGAAAACTCCCAACAATAAAAAAAAACATATTTCAAATACATTTATCAAAATCATCAAAATAAGCTACAAATGAAATTTCTTATGAATGTCAAAAATTACCTTTTAAAATGTTTTAGGCCCTAATTTTTACTATATATTGAATTCGAGATTCGGTAAACAATAAATTGACTTTCATAGGTTACATTTATAAAAAAAAAGAAATGAAAAATATTGCTTTGAAGTGTAATTATATGTCATCGCGGAAAACAAAAGTAATATTTAATTTTTAAAACAGACTAATAAATATGTGAGTTAATTTTCTTTTCATTTAGATAAATATGTAAGATATATTTTAATTAGAATTCCCATCATCTTTCAAATATTAATTGTATGAAACAGTGTTTAATATGGTATGGTTGTTCCAGTTTTTAATAAAATTAATTTGAATTTTGCTTTTGATAATTGCTCATAATAGAAAAATAATATATTCAAATGGGGAGAAAAATAAATCATGTACTTGTTTTACGTGACATTTAACACACACAGACACACACACTTATATATATGTTTGTATATATATATATATATATATATATATATATATATATATATATATATATATATATATATA
>JAPDSC010091319.1:165610-187444 GCA_026290005.1 Latrodectus geometricus | reverse complement strand
ATATATATATATATATATATATATATATATATATATATATATATATACATAATAGTTGAATGAAATCAATTGTATTTCTTTAAACTAAATACTTAATGCGTTAATTATAAATATATATAAACAGAATATTTCTTAATTTTAACAAGTATATAAATACATTTCATGCATTAAAAAATTAATCAATGTTTGATAAAAGTAAATGCTGAACTTATGTACAAAATTAAATGACCATGTTTTGAGTAGCAAAGACCAATTTATAGAATAAAATATATTCCATACCTTAGAATTAAGAAATAAATTAGAATAATTTAATATTCCCTTTACAAATTAAACATATTCTGAATATTACAAATTCCGATGATCAACTATTAAAGCATATCCTCATTTATTGAAACGCCACTAATTTTAATGTCATTAGCAAATGTTCTGATCCTCCGAATAGCTGCAATCATTAATCTTTCTTCCAGAGTAATTTCTTACTTGGAATATGTTTACGTCTTTTCGCTCTAGTTAGTGTATCTTTCCCGATTTGGGTTGAGTGTTTCCCTCTTTGACTTGACTTTTCGTCTTAAGTGTTTGATGGACGCCTCTTGTCGGCACGTAATTCTCCAATTCCCTTTGAGGATGATATAACTTGGGATTTGTGTTATCAGACATCTTACATTAATTGAAATTTCTTAACTGGTATAACAGTATAACAACTACTAGTAATAATGAATTACTTTTGTTTCTTTATTATTCTTTTGATTTAATGACCTTTCAAAATAAGATTTCTTAATTTATTTTAAATGGTATGATTGTATGAGCAATGAGAAAAAATGTAGTTAACCAGTTATTGAAATGTTAGCAAAACATGTTCTTAATCAATTTATAGAAATTTATGTAAATAAGTAACTTGCTATGTATCCTTAAATAAGCTATTTTAAAAATGTTAATGTGTATTAAAATTTAACAAATTAAATATTTTTACTGGTAATGGAATAATAATGACTTCCATTAAATAAGAGAAAATATATTTATTTCATAGTATTTTATTATGCTATAATTAGATTATTTTGGGTTGTTAAATTATTGCTATTGATGTTAAGCATATTTTTAAAGGTGTAAATAATATTTTTGTAATTCTTGAATGACAACTTGGTTGCTTTTGAAATTTAATGATACATTTTAGCAAATGTGTGCAGAAGTTTACATTTAAGGTTATTTTACTTAATAAGATTATGTATCTCATGATGCATTTATTTCGCATAAATCTTGAATAATTAATGTTTTTAATATATTTAACTTAGAATGTTATCTACTAAATTTGTTTGCACTTTCGTTTAGTTGAATTGTTCGTTAATATGCTTAATTGTTCAATTTATCCAAAAAAAAATAGATTTAGGTATTGCAATTTTATTTAACTTCAAAAATCTTTAGATGATACGCTATAAAATATGAGAGAATGAAGTAAGTTTTGGTTTATCAAAAGACTAAAAATAAGGTATATACACAATGAATTCGAAACAAATACTTATCGTTTTAAAATTGTTTATCAATCTTATTTCACTTGAAAAAGTATATCATTAAGAGATGTGTCATTATTATGTACGAAATAAATAAAAGATATTCGTGATAGACTCCCATATACACGATATCAAAATTTGTGTAATTCACCCAAATATTCAATTGCAACAAGGTAATTTCAATAAACATCTTTTAAAACTAACATCATAAAACTTTCTTAAATTCACTGTTCACACGAGGATGATTTTTTTTAATTTGCTTTTATTATTAGTGAAAAATGCAAACCAATATTTCCTTAAATGATTCTAATGTAATATCTAAATGATTTTTACCCATCTGTATCATGTAATTATAACTTCGAAAAGCGAATGTGGTTATAATGCAGATTATTAAAATTATGCTAATCAGTTAGTCTATTTTCTTACATAGAACTTATGTAAGTTTTAGGTTCAAGCAGTTTTGCTATATGATATTTTGAGATTAAATATATTTACTTTATGACAAGTTTTGAATTCTTTAATTATTTTAATTTAATAATTGTAAGTGAATTCCTTATTTTCTCATAAATTATTGGTCAAATATTTAAATATAACATCAAATTTTAATTAACAAGAGCTGTTAGATAAACAATATCTGTAAATATCAACTGTAATACAATGAGAAACTAAATATTTTCTTAAAATAAATTTCCTTACAAATTAAAATATTTTATTAATAAAGATAAGAAATTTTAATTAAAAATCTAGGTACTATAAACTTTGTAGTAATTCAAAAATGGCTTTGATTAAACCTATTTAAATACATATTTATGTTCCTTTTTTTCATAAAATGTTAATACATCATTTTATTTTTATGGAAGAAAATGTTATATTCTTCAATATTTATATAAAACATCGAGAGTCTAAAATAAATCTATATAGCTATATTTTTCTACTTAAAATAATCATTAACATTTCTTGTATATTTACTGAACATATCTGCCTTATATTTCATTAATTAACATATGAATTAAGGTTATAAAGACTAAAGACATTAAGGAATTCTTTGAACAAGCATTAATTTAATTAGAAATTTAGTGATAATAATTAGGTAAAATTTATGATTTTTGAAAGTAGATTAAAGTTTTCATGATCCTCATAAAATTTAAAATTAATACATCAAATATTTATTCTCTATATATTTATTTAAATAATGAAATCTTATTTTAAAATTAAATACAAGTTAAAAGGTTAAAATATATAAAATAATAAAAGATATAATATATGTTTGAATTAAAGCAAGTTACCATAATACCAAATTGTAAAAGAAATTAAATAAATAGGTAATTCGTGTAAATAAAAACTATTTAAATGATTAATCCATTTTTGTCAACAATTTATAAATAAAACGAATTAATATATAACTTACATATTATTCTATCGGCTGTCAAGATGCTTAGAAAAATTCATGAATTTTTCGGCTCTGTAAAATAATTTTATTTACTCTTCAGAATAACTTCATTTCTAATACCTGCTGATAATTTGAACTGATTTATTTCTGAGACTTAGTCTTTCACTCCAATTTTGGGAAATTATGCATTTTTCTATCTTTGGTGATTTAATTGATCGCTGATAGTACCTTCAAAAGTTCATAAAAGAGTTGAAACTTATCTTCAATAAAGTTAGGTCCATACCAGAACTCTGGACGTTATATTGCATATAAATTAGCTGAACAGCTTGCTTAAAAGTTAAGAACATTTATGCTAACGATTTTGCGTTTAGAATATTCTTTGAAATAGCAGTTCCAAAATGAATAGGAAAATTACTTGATATTTAGATTGTATGAAATATTGCAACTAACATTTCTCAATATTTTCTGCAGTTTATCAATTGACAAGAAAATTCATCAATTTCTTAAATTGTCTATTGTCAAACAATTATATATACCACATTCTTAAGATAAATTTTGCATTGAACACAAAAGATAATAACTGTTAATAAAAAAATAGATATTCATAAAAGATATTATTATTTTTAAAATGTTTAAAGTTTACTGTAAAATGTGTAAGTTTTTTAATATATGGTGGGCATCACATGATTAACAAATTATTTCCAAATTTTTGAAATTAAAATTGTACAATTTATTTTCTAATTTTTTTATTAATTGTTGATATAATTAATTAATTGTTGATTTACATAACTATTATACCATGTTATTTTATAAATAGCATATTGAAATTTTGTTATAAATGTAGGAATAAATTTTTTAACGAGATTATTCTGTACATTTTATTACTAACATTCTGTGGAAATCTTCATAAAATTAGAAATGATTTGTATTTTCAATAATTTTTCTTGAAGTAAGAAAAACTATTGAAAATACAAATCATATTTTCAATAGTTTATCTTGTGGTGAGAAAACATTAGCAAATGAAAATTCATACGAGTTCTTGAAAATTTAATATTTTCATGAGAACTTTTTATGCAGTTTATACTTTATAGAATACAAACTTTAATTCAGTTACATAAGAATTTATACAAATACCTTATCCTAATACAAAAAATTTTAAATGCATAAGTGAGTAATTTTGATGTTGATTATAATTCACAACTAAGTTGATAAAAATGAAATGTTTATAATAATAATCAATTTCAGTAAAACAGCATTTTATATGATACATAATATTACAATAAAAGAAATTTCGTAATTAATTCAGTATGAAATAACATATTTATGTGTTGTTTGTTGTAAAAAGATAACATTTAATAAGAAAATTATTTAGCATTTAATATCAAATTTAAACTTTGGCTATCATAGTGAATAAAAACAATTTTATACTTACATATAACTCAGGTTTGGAAAACTGCATTCAAGGAGTTGACATTCCTTGCTAAGTAAAGAATATTGTTCAAAACATAAAAACGATGTTTTCATTGCTAAAACTCTGTATGTTAACTTATATTGCACTATTTCAAAAATATTTTTTCTTTATTTAAATAGAAATATTTTTCTTTATTTAAATAAAGTGAATTAAATGAAAAATTTTTCTTTATTTAAATAGAAAAATTTTCCTAATAAAAAATAATTAGGAAAAAATGATTTTCTATTTTTAAAAAGGTTTATAATTTTTTGTTTATTAAAAATATAGATTTTTATACGGGTTATTAACATTTATTAATAAGATAGCCATTTTTGAATGTGCTTCGTTAACATTGAAATGTATTAAAGGCTACCAGATTTTTATAAACAGTATGCATATATTCTGTAAACATAGGATAACTTTATTTATCTTCCGTAAGTTTTAGATTTTTTTTAAACTTAAACTGTCAGACTTCTCGAATTTTTAAAGACAAAATCGTTGGAACTTGCTTAAGTAGAGCAAGTGTTAACGAAACTTCCCAGATTTAAATGTTCCTAGAGGTATGTTGTTTACATGTCATGACAGTTATACGTCACGAAAAACGTACAAATGGAAAAACTCGGCAAAATACTGAATTAGAAATAAAAAGTAAAAGGGACCGACAAGTATTAAAGGATAAAGTGATGTTTAAAAAGAGAATAATTGCAATCAGAGTGACGCAGAGACATATCATTTAATGCTAAGACTTTATGGTCTGATGAGCATGAGGAAGAAACTAAGCTCCTACTGTGGCCATTAGTCATCAGATATTAATATAAATGAATCATTTTAGTCTATTTTGGAGCTTTCAGCATCGAATCTACATCATCCACCAGCATTTCTCACATATTTTAACAATATCTCAATAAAGAATGTTACAATATTTTAGTTATTTATATGCATACTAAATATATTAACTAAATAACAATACTCAGTATTATTTATTTAATATATTTAATAATTTAAGTGTATTTGTCGTAAAAACATTTTCTGCAAAATTATTTAATTTATATCATTTACCCATATTGCTGCTACATACAGTTTTATTTTTTATGTATTATTAACAGTTAACCTTTAAAAATAATACGTTTATATTTTTTATATACATAAGAAAATTATAAATGCATAAAGTGTATTAAAATGTTTAAAAGTATATATCCTATGAATATTTATATTTTCTGCAAAACTGTGACTCTAATAGCAAACATCAATATTTAATTAAGCTGATTAAATGTTGATGTTTGCTTTTGATGTTGAATTTTAATCTTTAGCTAGATAATCAATGAAATTTTATTAATGCTTACATGGTTACTTATGGAGGAATAAAAAATATTTATATGCAGAAGTTCTGCTTACCATGCATTTAAAAAAAAGCTACTATCATTCATTTTTCCATCAACTACTTATTAAAGTTGCCCTCATCACAACGCTCAAATATTTACTAATACATTCCGTACAAATCAATTTCTCAATAACATTTTTTTCTTCCATGTAACCATAACTGTGCAACTGAGCTGAAAATAATTTTAATTATATTCCGAAAAATAATGGTGTCTTGATTTAAAATAACCTTTTTTGCGACAAAAATACATGCTGAAAATTCCTTGCGTTTGAAGTATATAGAAAAAAGTTCATTTTCAAGATCTCATTAACTGATAGTTTTGACAGGAAACCGTAAATATAGGAGTTGCGAGTATTTAACATTTTAACATGTTTAATAACTAAAAAATTTCATCATTTTTTCATTAACAGCAAAAGTATTTCAAATATTTAAAGAAAATGGATAATTGTGTTTTTAAAATATTTATCACACATATCAAAAAATTATAAAATATTTTTCAATTGAAAAATAAACCTCCCTATTTTTCATTAAAAATTATTATAATCTTCTACATGATGTATGAGCCCAAAAATTGATCTAAAGAAAATATAATTGTAATGTTTTTTATGACATATTTTATTTCCCACTGCAAATAAAATTTGAATCCTTTCGAGAAAAACTTTTAAATATATATATTTTTTCAATTATTTCAGTGTCTGAAAATAATGTCATGACAAATAAGTTTTATGTATTTTTTTTTGTTGCAATAAATTAATGTTTTTCTTATATACTTTAATTGCATGTGAGATTTAAAAAATAACATTATAGTATGTGTACTTAATCTACAATTTACAACGAATATTTCACAAACTTATATGTAAACTATGGTGGATATATTACAAAATTAAGGTATATCATATTTGTAAAAAAATTATTAATTCTTTGTATTGGTAAGTATTTAATTATTAACTTTAGAGCAGATTTAAAAATTTAAAATATATTTTCTAAGGATAATAGCATATTCAATTTATTGTCATTCAAGATACACAGTGATTTCCCAAAATCATAAAAAATACATGTGTTTTGCTTTTAATTTGATATGGTTGCTTCTAATTTGATAAGTATTTTGCATTTATTAATATAAACTGGAAATCTAGTGGAAAAATCACATTTACCACCAAACAGACATACAATTGTAGTAAGTATAGACATATGCAAGTTCTGCATGGTGTCAATTAGAATATTGAACCAATACTCACATAAAATTGCTCCAATTCCTAGAGAAAAAAATGAGAAATATATCTACATCTCATTCTTTCAAAACAGTCCACAGGACTTTAATGATATTCAAATCCAGTGGTTACTCGGGCCAATGAAGTTAGGCAACCAAGACCACAACTGCCTGAAAATCATTACTGAACAGTATTTCTACAGTGATTCCGAGATTTATCATACTTATTGGAGCAATCTCCAGAAAGAAATAATTTCTGCTCCGTACAATATATTAGGTCAACCAAAAGTAAGAAATAGTGCTAGCTAATTGAACAAGTAATATGCCAAGATGTTCTACTTTAAACTTTGAAATGAGACCCCAAGTAATTACGGAACTATTATGCTTTATTTAAGGAAAGATACAACCTGAGCTGTTAATTTCTGTTTCGATTGATCACACACACACACATGTAAACTCGTTTCATGTTAGAAGTTTTATAAAAATGGCTCTGAAGTACAAAATAAGAAATAATTGATTGGCAATTAAGTATATTAAAACTTGGAAAATATCATTTTCTTATACCTATAAAATTATTTGTCAATTTTATTTTATTTTAATTTTCCTATTTCACTGAATTCATAGACTCATTCGAATAATTTGGTTATATTATTTACTCTTTACTTTTAATGTTTCAAGTATATCTTCATTCAAAAGTTATGCATTTTTTTACTTAAATAGAAACAAGGAAGTATAGTTACAGAAAATATCTCTAAAATCTTAAGAAATAAATATTATAACATACATAGTTCCATAACATACTAAATATTATAACATACTTAAATATGAATAAAATATAATAAAAGAAAATTTTTGATATAGAGTTTACAGAATATTTTCAAAAATATACATATTTTGTAAAAGTAATGTGTTGTAAATAATAAATTTCGGTGCAAATATTTATCATATGGAATTAACTATGTGACAAACTTAACTCAATTGAGTAGAACTGTGTGTTTTATGCGAGGTTGGTTAAGAAAAAAAAAACGGAAAAATATTAATACTTTGTCAATACAAAAACATAGTATAACTTTTCCGACAGGTTTTTAAACTTTGATATACGTCAGATTTAACATATATTGAAAAGTTCAAGTGTACTTGAGTAAATTGGGTTCAAGTGTATCAAAGTATATGAATACTTGACTTCTTCACTGAGAAAAAGCCGTAACGTTGCTGAGAGAGGATCTTAAACATTTATGAATAATATTAGATTGGATGACAAGATAAATGTATTTTAACGAGATATTAAAAAGTGAATATATGGTGTTGACTTTTCCAACTCATTTTACCACTAATTTTATAATGACAGTACTTTACATCAAAGGTTATCAGGACAGGGAAACAAATTAAGATTCTTGGCACTATATTGTAAGGTAAAATTAATTAGCAAATAGAATAAATTATTTCAATCCTGGCCAATTAAATGATTCTCATTCCTATGTGAGAAATAAATTATTGTTTTTATTCTAAAAGGTTAATGGTATTTGATATGTTTTATTTTTTTAGATATATTTCTTTATTTATTTAACCTAGAAATTAATAATGATGACATAAAGCAGCCCTTCAAAAATATGTAAAAAAATTCTCATAATTAAACTGAGAGTGGAATAAGAAATTATTCACATTATTTGACGTTAATGTGTAAATAACTTTGCGAAAACTACATGCATATATTTAAAGCATAACCAAAACATTAAAATTTATTTCTCAGTGCTTTTCAAAAAACTAATATATGTGTCCAACTGATGATATATTAAAGTAAAGATGCAGCATTAATTAAAGTATATTTAATGTAATGATAAATAATAATGTAATGAGAAATAAGTACAGTTATACTTAAAATAATGGATTAAAATGTTTTACCTTAAAAATTATTTTTGTTAAATTCCATTATCTGAAGACATAATTGAGTTATGAATAAATTAAATTATGTCAGTGTAGTAAAAAAATAAAAAAATAAATAAATAAATAAATAAATAAAAATAATTTATTAATTTTTTTTCAACTACATAAACTATATTCACTATACATTATCTACAGGATAATTAAACAGTAATGATATTAAATGTTTTCGTATAATTATGTGTTCAATATATTTTTAAAAATATATATATTGAACTTTTAAAAAATATATTCTAATTCTTTAAGCGCAGGAATGTCGTAATTTCTTCATTAACTGTACATTTTTTCAAAAACATTCAACAAATTTAAGAGTATAAAATCATGAAAAATTGAATTACTATGAAAAAACATAAATCCAATATTTAACTAGTAAAATAATAATATTAAAACTGATGTACTTATTTCAGCATAAAATTTATACATTAATTAAAAAAAGGCTTATGCTACATACTCAAAAATAAATCTTTTAAATATTTTAGTAAAATTATAATTCATAAATCCGGTATTTTCATCAACGCCAAAATATTAATAATGGAAAAGTACATGATTAGTAAATAGTATTAATATTTCATAATCAAGCATTTTTTATATTTTTTTAATAAATAACATATCATAAACAATAATTGCATGGTAAAACAATAGTTAAATTTCAGTTTTATGAATAATTAATATCACGATTTTCATTTGAATATACAGTGACTTATTTTTTCATATTTTTAAAAAAAAGAAAAGAAAAAAAAATTTAATTAAAAAACTTATATTAGATTGTTAAACATTTTATAATCATTGTTCATATTATTAATTTTAATAAAATATTTATAAAAGTATGCATGCATAAATGGAAATAAATTTGTGTACATATGGAAAAGTTTATTTTATTTAATAATAAATTTAGTCATTTTTACTTAAATTTAATACTTTTCCTTTTTAAAAATATTTTTGAATATTAATATAAGTAAATAATGATAAAATGTATTTATCACAGAAGTTATTTTATTGATTCTAACTAATTAAGATGTTGTTGAATTCAATTTATCTCAACAATTCATAAAATAAAGACTTTTTGACACTTCCCATAGCTAAAGTTTTATGTTTTATTCATGTTTGAATTATCATAAATTTAAATGTAAATTTGAATGCACGCAATTACCACTGTCATTTACCTCCTTCATGACTAAGAATAATGACCACCTGTCAAACAATAGTTCTCTAACCTCCTAGGTTTCAATGACACACACGCATAATGTCAACTGTCCAGCCCGATTTCTAAATGCATCTATTCATTGTGTGAAATATGACTTATGATGAATTCAATAATAAGTGATATTTCACATAATGTGAAACTAAGTAAAATACATTCATCCTTCTTAAAATATATTTATTTTGTTTTGTCTTACTGATGAAATGTGAAAAATTATATATGTTGCATTTTGTAAGAAATCACTATTTGCGTTTCTCATAAACTATTTTGACATGACGAAGACATTATGGTTCATATCACTTTACTCTTATTATATTTGATACTTCTTATACATGACTGTTTTGAATGTAGCTATTTACGGGTCTTGATATAATAGTATTAAAAATAATTCTTGATTATCATATATCATAACTTCATAATATTTACATGACAGAGAGATTTTTATAACTTTTGCATACAATTCTGAGTTTAATATTTTCTATACATATCAGCGGCTCATAAGAATAATCTAATTTTGTCATTTTAGTTTTCAAGTATAATATTATTTCAGTAATGATTATACTGAAATAATATAATAGATACATTAATAATGTATACCTTAATACATTAATACCTTGATACATTAATAGCCAAGGTATGGTAACAATTCACAAGACAACGTAGTTTTCAAAATATTTTTAAATATGTACCTAAATTTAATGATCATCTTATTCAGTAAGAACAATAAATTATGTGCTTAAAGTGCTATGGTATTGTGGGATATTTTTGTGGTAATCTATCATTATCAATATTTGCCCTTAATGCTAATATTGTAATATAAGTTGTTCCTATTTTAGTTTCTCTGCGTTGCCTAAGACCACAAGTGACCATTGAAATGTATTTTAATAACCTATTAAAATTATTTTGTTAACAAACTTCGTTCACCTAAAATAAATCAATATTTCATATGGAGGATTAATTGGGTTTAACGTGAGCTTGTGGTAAAGAGAGAACTATGCCGATCACAGTCGAAAATCTGAATTTTGATATTATCAGTTGATAAACAAAAAGAAATGAATGTTTTGCTTACTTCCTTGATTACTTTTTGCATACAAATTTGTCCGGTGGAATTTGGTTTATACCTATATTTGTTATCTTAAGACATGTGAGTAATGAAAGCAAAGTCCTTCTGGAAAACAATAATCCAGTGAACACCAAAATAAGAATATTCAAAGGAGTATTTTATTTTTTAAATTTTTTAGAAGTATATATAATAAGCTTGGATTTGTTGTATAAACGTATTCATTTAATATTTAAATGAGTTGTTATTAAATAAATTACATTTATTAAAATTATATATCTTCTTTACCTGAATATCCCAGGAGTACGGAATAAACAGAAATCTTCATCATGTTTTCAGTTATTTGGTGGAAAATTTTGGAAACTGCCTCTTTATTTTATGTCAGGATTCTTTTTTTAATGTCAGTATTAATATTTTTGCCATCTCTTATTTGAAAAGAAATTTTTCTAGAGCAATTTTACGCATATTATTTATCAACAATAATTTACATCATTTTTATTCTATGCAAAATAATCTATTCTTAATAACGTAAATTGAATTTTCAAGGAATGAACATTTTTTATATAATAAAATGTATCAAAATCCCTATTACCAGATTGTACTAGTCAATGCTGTTTGAAAGAAAAATAGGTTACCTGGGAATGAAAATTTTACTGTAAATAATATAGCTGTTTATAGAAGAACAAATCTTCAAAATACTATAATTTTTTTACTATAATAACTTACAATAAAAAGGTGATTGACATAAGGAAGCAAATATATCATATACGTATGTAATAGCTTAATTTTCTTTCAAAACAAGTTTAAAAGCAAAATTAACAAAAGCTTCTATTTGTGAAAACATTTATTTTTGCTTAGATATTCTTTCATGTTAAGTGTTAGGCTTATAATATATAAACATGCAATAGTAATTGATAAAAATATGCTTTTCTCATATTTCTTAATTTATTTTTTTAAATATCTTTTGCTTTTTATTTCGCGGACTAAGCATAAATTTTCGAAGAAATGCATGCTGACACTCAGAGACCAATCCTTGAAAGTTTTCCTGCTTATTCATAACAATTTCTTTAGAATAAGAATCAGTAAAATTACGCAAACTTTTACTGAAGACATTTTAAAAGTAAGCCCAGAACCTTTTTCAATTATTAACATTCCTTTGTTATCAATATCCGTATTCAAATCATTTCATTCATAAGATTCATCAGATGCATTCATCATCACTCATAAGATTTTAAATCTTATCAATATCCAAATTGAATTCATTTGATTTATATCAAATTTTATTATTTGTATTATATAATTCATCTATTGGTATTAATATATTTTTTAGTACAAAATATAAACTTGATAGTTGCTTTTAAAATTTCTAATATTTTAATATACGATACATATTCAGAAAAAGGCAATTAAATATTTCTTAAATTGATAAATGAGAGATATTTTATTTTCATACTTTACATCAATTATGAATATATAAGATAAAAATAACTCATGAACTTTTAATTCCCTTTTGCACTTCCAGTAATGCAATTAATAGTTCAAACAAAGTGTAATTTGATAAGCTTACCAAAGCCACCTTTTATATGTTCAATCTTGAAGAAGGAAGAATTTTATCTTCATATTCAAAGAACTTTGTCTTAATTATATTAAAGATAATCAAAATTGATTTTCAGCAGAGTAATACATTTTTCTCTTGTCTTAATTAATTCAGAAGAACTTAATTGTTTTTAAAAATAAAAAACGAGTCAAAATATAGAGGAAAATAATTACATTAAAAGTATTACCTTGCATTCAGCAAATTATTATTGCTTGAATTAACTAGATAAAATTTTGAAGGCTATCATTAGAATTTTTACAAAATATTTCAATTTTACTAGACATACTTGCAAGTTATAGAAAAATATTTACATCAAATTTATATATGAATTTATAAGAAAATGCCACTTTCTAAAATGGGTTTTCTTACGCAAGTAAAACTATAATTTATCTTTTTTAAGCTTAATTCATTTATTAATTTTAAGATAATGTTAATCATTACATTGAGTTTAAAACACTTAGAATTGGCAGTTCCTTAGTCATACTAATAACTGCTTCGATTTTGTATTTTACTAAGTTGGAAGTAAATAAATTAATCAAATGAACATGACTCTAAATTTTATCACCAATTTCAATTAGGCATCCATTTTATAAGAAAACTTAAAAATAAAAATAATTGTTTATTTATTTATTTATTATTTTTTTTTGAGTAAATCTGCTGAAAAGTAGCATTATGAATTCAAAAATATTTCTGATTTCAATATGCTCGTAACTTCTATAAATCTTTGTTTCTATATTATGACACTTGATTAGATGTTTGCAATAAAGTACTTTAAACTTTATTGCAAGTTTTTTTTTTTTTTTTTTTTTTTTTTTTTTTTTTTTTTTTTTTTTTTTAATATTTAATGAAAAATTAATTTGCTGAGAAAGTTTTCACTGAATAATTCATTTTCATATATTGAGTCCATAATAAGCAATAAAAATTCAACGTCTAAATTTGGCTTAGCAATATACAAATTTAAAAATAATTTTTACTTAATTCATAAATTTGATATAGTTGCACAAGAGATAATTTGGTGTTTTTTCATTTGAAGTTATAACAACAAAACAAATGGAATCTAAGTATTTTTTTCAGATTTTGCTTCCATACTTAAAATATAATTCTATTTAGAAATAAGTTATTTTTAACAATGGAGTAGAAGAAATACAAACTCATACTAATTTAAATAAACTGCAAAGAGTCAATCCTATTTATATATGTATATATATCTGTGTGTGTGTGTGTGTGTATAAACTATTTTACAGTTCTTGATTACCGATGATTGATTGTTTAATTAGTGCAGAGTTTTTCAAACTTTCAGTATTCACGCCCAGTTTCCAATCATAATTTTCATCGCTCTCCATGCTTACAATAAAATGTGTACAATAATTACGTGAATTGTGTATTTTGGATTCTCTGTGAGTGTGTATTTTTAAATTATAACTTACTTGTAGAGTAAAGGTGAGCCAACGATGGCAAGAAATCATATCTAGAATTTTGCTAAGCGGGAAGTGAATAGATAAAGGGAATGAAAGGGAGAGAAATTTAAAAATAATACATATTAAATCCAAGCAGAGAGATAACATTAAAAGAATATGAAAGTAAAGAAAATTCATTAATAAAAGGGAACTTAGACGAAGAGAGTTAAATTTAAATAATGGAATATATTTTTTGAAATCATAAAAAAAAAACAAATAGAACAGAAACATGACTAAACAAGAGAGAAAAAAAAGTAAGATGTGCATAATAGTTATGTTTGAGAAAGAGTATTCACACGACCAATGTCATCACGAGCATGCGCAGAGAAAAAGTTTTCTCATAGGAAGAATGAAAATGTTCAACAATGCAAATTTCAATTCTAGACTCTCTCATTCGAGTCGATTCTTCTATCGTTATCAAATCTATCGCGATAATGTAGGGTATATATATTTTCGTGTTAATTGCAATTGACCAAATTAAATATTTAGAGCAGCAGATTTATGAAAACTCATGAATAAAATTTTAAGCGGAAGTAAGAGAGCGTTAGAAGATAGTGAAGCATTTATAACCACACAGGCGAGTATATTTCCGAAAATAATATCAAGAAAATATTCTCAAGAATACTTAAATTTTGGATTTACCAGCACTGAAATAAAAGATGAAGAAATGCCCTCGTGTATCATTTGCTCAAAAATATTAGACCTAAACAGCATAAAACCTAATAAACTTAAACAACATTTAGAAAGGCTTCATAGTGAGTATGTCAACAAACCCAGAGAATTCTTCGAATTAATATTAAAGTCATTTAAAAACCAAAAATTATTTTTAAAAAGAAAAATTGTCTTTGAATAAAAAAGCTTTAATTGCATCTTGCAAAATTATGTATAAAATTGTCAGATTTAAAAAAAAACCAAACACCGTTGGTGAAGAGCTTGTTTTGCCAACAGCCATTGATATTGTAGAAACTCTGTTTGGATATAATTTTTCAAAACAATTTCAGTCCATATCTCTTTCAAATGATATTGTTGCTCGTCAAATTGGTGATATAGCTGAAGATGTACAGTGCAATTTTTTCATATTTGCGTGGCAAATTGTTTTTAATACAGATTGATGAAGCAATGGGTTGTAACAACGATGCTCATTTAATTGGCTATCTTACATTTTGTGATACTATTTCAGTAATTGTAGAACTACTTTTCTGAGAAACAACAGAATTAAAAAAACTCGCATTATTTGATATTCTAAATAATTTTATGAACGAGGCAAACATAGAATGGAAAAATTGTGTTGGAATGTGCACTGATGGTGATCTTTCAATGTCCGGAAAATTTCAAAGTATACAAGTACTTTTAAGACAACAATCGTTTCAGTGCCTCTGGACACATTGCATGATCCACAGAGAAGATTTAACTTTGAAAAAAATGAGTACTAGACTGAATATTGTGCTAACTACGGTTATAACCGCAGTACATTGTTTAAAAATGAGACTCCTGAAATCAAGAATCTTTTCCGCACTTTGTAAAGACATGGGTTCAATACACACACATTCAGTGGTATTATTTTATTATGAGACAATATGTTTAACAAGTGGGAAATTTTTGCATCGTGTTTATGATTTAAGAGGAGAAATCGCCGTTTTCCTAGAAGAATAAACAGACCGGAAATCGAGAATTTCTACGATTGTTTATTTGTGATGAAATTAAGCTATTATATATAAGTAAATCATATTGTTTTAGTAATTTCTTCAAATTTTGCATTAAAATTAATGTATTATATTAATTATCAAATTAGAAGTGTCATAACAAATCGAAATAATTTCAAAGTTAAATAAAATCATAAAGAATCATAGATTGCAATGATTGAATAATCTATAATAGAAAAATAACCATTTTTAAATTAAAAACAATTAATACTAACCAAAAATTAAGAGATTTTATAGACTTTCATAATGCATGTTCTGTGGTATACAAGGAAATAAAATCCAAGCCACATCATATTATATTTAACCATATAATTACAATATAGTGTTTTTTTATTTATACATTTTTTGAACTAATGTATCTTAATTTTTGTAAAACAATGTTCATCACTTATGCTTAAATAATTTTTATACACACATCTAAAAATGCTTAATCTACTAACAAAATACACTATTGGCCATTAAAAATGCTACACCAAGAAGGCGACATGCTACAGACGTGAAATTTATACGAAAGGAAGAAAGTGCTGTGATATGCAAATGATTAGCTTTTCAGCGCATTCAGACAAAGCAGGCGCCAGTAACGACACCTATATTGTGTTTAAATGAGGAAATTGTTCAGCCGGTTTCTCATACACAAATTGCATTTGAACGTTGTTGCCTGGTGAAAAGTTGTTGTGATGCCTTGTGTAAGAAGGAGAAATGCGTACCAGCACGTTTCTGACCTTGATAAAGGTCGAATTGTAGCATACCGGGATTGCGGTTTATATAATCACAGTATTGCTGCTCGCGTCGGTCGAGATCCAATGACTGTTAGCAGAATATGGAATTGATGGGTTCAGGCGGTAATACGGAACGCCATGCGGGATCTCAAGGGCACCTATCACTAGCAGCCGAGAAGACAGGCATATTATCCGCATGGCCGTAATGAATCGTGCTACCACGTCACGAGCCGTGAGTCAAGAAACGGGAACGTTTGGAAGACAACAAGTGTCTACACGAACATTTCGACGACGTTTGCAGCATCATGGACTCTCAGCTCGGAGGCCATGGCTGCGACTTCCCTTGACGCTGCGTCATAGACAAGAGCGCCTTCAACGACGAACTTGGGCGCACGAATGACGAGACGTCATCTTTTCAGATGAATCCAAGTTCTGTGTACAGCATCATGATGGTCCCATCCGTGTTTGGCGACATCGTGGTGAACGCACACTGGCATTGTGCATTAGTCACCGTCACACTGACCCATCACCTGGCGTGATGGTATGGGGTGCCATTGGATACACGTCTCGGTCACCTCTTGTTCGCATTGACGGTGCTTTGAACAGTCCACGTTACATTTCTGGTGTGGTACGACCCGTGGCTCTATCCTTTATTCGAGCCCCGCGAAACCCTACGTTTCAGCAGGATAATGCCCGACCGCATGTTGCCGGTATTGTATGGAGCTTCCATGATACGGAACATGTTCGGCTGTTGCCCTGGCCAGCACGTTCTCCAGATCTTTCTCCTATAGAAAACATCTGGTCAATGGTTGCAGAGCGACTGGCTCGTCACCAAATGCCAGTCACAATGGTTGATGAATTGGGGCATCGTGTTGAGGCTGCATGGGCATCTGTACCTGCACATGCAATCCAATCTCTGTTTGACTCAATGCCCAGGCGTATAACTGCTGTTATTACTGCCAGAGGTGGTTGTTCTGGTTACTGATTTCTGAGGATCTATCCAGTCAAATTTTTTGAAATTTAATCACTTGTTATTTCTAGTATAATATATTTGTCCAATAAATATCATTTTGTTATCTGCATTTCTTCCTAGTGTAGAAATTTTAATGGCCAGTTGTGTATAATTTTGTCTTTAATTTATCAACGTATAAATCCATAACCTAATAATACATGTATTATTAAGTATTACATTTATACCTTGACCAGTTTACATAAAACGTATTTAACTTTAGTTGAAAAATGCATTACCAAAAGTGAAATACGTGGTATGTGAGAAGAACAAGTATTTTATTATTTGCATTTATTCTACATTGACATGTTTGCACATAAACACACATGTATCCTGTCAATGAAATAAAGTTTTTTCCATGTATTTCCATTAATAGACATATAAAATTTTATTAATAATACTATGACAGTTTCTGCTAGCAATTTTACTTATAAAATTTAAGATATAATTTAAAATTTATTTAAAGAATAATTTTTATACTCGGATCTTTATTATAATTTTTATATACACCAGAGAGAATAGTACTATTAGTTTAGTAGTACCATGTCCTTTCAGACAGACTTATTCAAAACTAACATTATAATGTTACATTGAACTTTTATACATTTATAGGTTTAAATATCCTACAAAAAATTTACCTATACTGAGAAATATAGATTTTTTCATAATATTATACTGCAAAGTTTTCAAATCATTGGAAAAGATAAATCAATATTTCAGAGTAAATATTAAGGATAACAAACTTTAAAATGGAAGAAAATTTATTCCAGTATTTGGTGTATATTCTGAAATTATTATCTGAATATTTGCTTAATGTTTTAATGTATAATTATTTTATGATACGTTACTGGTTTTTGTAAGAAAATCTTCATTTGTATACAAGAAAATATTCATTGTTTTACAAGAACTTTTTTATTTCAATAAAAATTAGAATAAATTGAATCTGTCACTGTCCCTTCACTAAATTAATAATAAATATAAGGAAACACTAATCATTAAATTTTCTTTATTAAACATTACTGTAAGATGCCTTACATTTATATACTCCTTACATATCAAATAATTATGCCATAATTTTCTGTTGTGACATAATAAGAGAAAATTTATTTTTAATTTTGCTTAAAAAATTATCTTCCTTTGATAATGACTCTTTGAAATATACTGTCACCATAGTTAATAATATATACTCGATAGCTGTTTTTTACTTAAAAATTTATAATTATACATTTCTAAATTGACTTTGTTTTTTAATCTACAATTTTAAAGATATTTTTACTATAGAATTTCGAGAAAGAGTAAATGAAGTGATTTGTTAGTCACTTTACGATTTCTTATAACTATACATTTTAAAATAGAAATCACACACACCCAAACATAAGTCACAAAAAATGAAACTTAAATAACGAATTTCATTAAACAGATTTTAGGAAGTATTAATTATGTTAAAAATGCTTTTAAAAAAATAAAAATTACTCAATTAGTACTTGTTTAACAGGAACTAATCCATGAATTTAATTTAGTTAAGATAAGATGATCTCATTAAATAAGAAGGTATTTAATTCAATTACTGTAAATATGTGATAAGAATGAAAATTATGAATTTAACTTATATGAATAAAATCATGTAAATTAAGAAATAACTACTTTTAGATAAAAAAAAAATTAGAATTACTAAATAAAAAAATTTAGTGTAAATGTAAACATTTCTACTTTTCAATACTAATTTCAACTGACGTGTTTTTTTTTACTTGTTATTAAAATATAAATCAAACCTTTTATTATTAGATATTTAAAATGTTAATAACTTTAGTCAACATAATCTGTTTCACAGGGAAATTAAATAGTGATTTTAATGTAATTTAACATACGGTTTATTTCATGAGGGATACTTTTTATGAATATCATTTCTAATTTTCTTTGGTTCTTGCAAATTCATTATAAATTTATGCAGAATAATTTGACACTAATTATATTGATATTCATGTCAAAACATATTCTAAGAACTGTTATGCCTATTCATGTTTTATAATTTTAAGTATTGCTCAAATTTTGTAAGCAAATGCCAATAGTCAGTTTTTAAATTGAAGTGAACCAGATAACACATATGTGGTGGCTGATTTTATTTCTGCTGCGTGTATAATTAGTGGTTTTGTTCTGGTTTTTATTTCTTTAAAGCATTATAAAGCGTTCTTCATGGCAAGAAATGTGTTTAAATTAACCAAACAGATTCTGTTATATCAATGGAAAATTGGCATTCAAGCTTCAAAGATAAAATATCACACCACTTGTGAAAAATTGATATGCACTGTACTTCGGTTGGTGTTTTTGATAAAATCTGTGCTCCAGATAAATGCTGTGTATCATGTTTTAAGTTTATGATGAGATGGAAAAATAGTATTCATAACATGATAACTCTAACACCAACAAAGTTCAGATTAAAAACCAAGGAAAGTAGAGAAGTGACTCACCTTCGAAGCAGATAATTAGGTGAAGAAGGACAGAAACCCTTTTATATCTCGAAAAGAAACTTAATGACCTTATAATGAGTTCACATTTGTCTAATCATTTGGTAAAATTTTGGAATTTCAGACTCAAAATTTGGAATCTTCTTAAAGATGATGTACACATATGTGCTTATTTTAGTATCGAGATAGTGATTTTAAGGATAATCATCTAAAGAAGGAAATGTAGATTTCTATAATAATATTTGTTTAGTTATGTGGCGTTCGGAAATCAACACTAGTAACATAATACGCGATTTATATTCATACTCATAGACTCATCAAGAGTTAGTTTGAAGACTGTATTAGTGCCTAATGGAAGTACCATCCGTGTATTACCATGAACTACCATCAACATCTGTTGTCATGTTATGATATGAAAGAAACATGAGAACATGAAACTGTTGTTTGGAAACATTCAGTATTCTAAATATAACTGAAATTCTTACATTTACGCCAGCGAGCTTCCTTGTACTCAGTATAAAAGAGCAGTTGAAAGTTTTAAGTTTACATTTGCAACTTGGATTCACAAACTTGTATTGTTTTATGTGTGAATGAGATAGCAGGGTTAAGAAATAATATTACAAAACAAAACAATAGTTTAAACCAGAATCTCCTTATTCAATGATGTAAACTGTATCAATTAATCCTTTCTAATCTTCTTAGAATAATTGATGCGAAATTGAAGAAAATAATATTCATAGGAACTTAAATGGAATCAATAATATTACATTATGAGGAGATGTTAAATTCCTCGGAAAACAAACAATGTCGAAATTATTTATAGATTTGTTGTGGATTGCTTGGTAAAAATAAAGAAGGCAACTGTAAGTAAATAGTGAGTAATCTTCTGGCTTCATAAAAAGAAATGGTTGCAACATCTCTTTAAGCATTCACATTTTGGATTCCCATTCAGACCTTTTACATGGAAAACTTAAAACTATATCTGATGATCATTATGAGTAGATAGATACAATGTAAAAATATATAACAAGGCAAAAGGAGTACCAGTATGCTGGCCGATTATTGTTGAACTATGAAGAGAGACATTCTAAATGTAAAATTTAATTCTGAAAATCAAAATGTACAACTTTTTAGCCAAGCTTTGATTAACTGAACGTTTATTATTGTTTCTTAAGTATCAATTCTTTTAGAGCTTTAAAAATTTGTTTTATACAAAAAAAAAAAAAAATCTTGTCTGAAGAAGAAAATCTGAATAAGTATTTGATCTCAGCTAGAAAAATTTGCAAGATTCTATTGATATAGTCTTGTGGAAGAAAAAGTGTTTTTTCCAGACCAGTGTTATTAAAGTAGTGTAAGAAAATTGTTTAAATAACAACATTATTTTGTTATGTTTTTTATTCTGCATAATACTGATACATTAAGGATGAATTAAATGCCATATCAGTAAAAATGTTCATAAGTTGTTAAAAAGTTTTCAATCAATATTTTTTAAGTTATAACATTTGTGGTTAGTGTAATGATTAGAAAAACAATATAAATAAGCATTCCTATTTGGTTTTAATACGACGATTTTTTTAAAAAATATCAGAATAATTCCTGACACATTAAAGTCTAGAAAATTCAAATTCTATTATATAAGAAAATGAATTTGCATGTAATTTTGCGTAAATGGCAAATTAAATAACATATTTGTTTAATTTATTGCGACATTGATGGAGACTTTCTGATCGTACACAAAATTAAGTT